>JAAZTK010000954.1:0-16232 GCA_036507255.1 Megalothorax incertus
AGTAGAGATCTTTTAACCATTAAATCCATCATGATAAACTCTCCAAGTTGGTTCCTGGATTGAGAGGAGATTTACGCCACGGCCGAGACTAGGAGAAATGAATAAAGCCCCCCTCCTCCTTCACCCCAGCCCCAAGAAATATGGAATTACAAGGGGATCTGTCAGTTTTGGAGCCTTTGGCAATTCCGAGAGAGCGGGATCTGGAGATGACAGCTTCGTAGACAACAAGAGCACCTCGAGTAAGCATTCAGCAGCTTCACGGGAGATATTGCGGTGAACTTTGAACTCTTCTTGACGATTGACTTGGACTCTTCACAAAGCCCTCTTCTTCAATTTCTTTAATTAATTAGATCCTCGAAATTGTTGACAATTCCTCTCCCTGTTTATGAAAACCCTTTGAGCCCCGGCCTCTTCAAAATAGCAGGTCGTTTGTATTCGTCATCGACGCTTCTTTGGGGGCTGATTGCCACCAGAAATCTCCCGAGGACATGAGAGAGATCCCGCATCTAGGATTGATGAGGGCCTGGCTGACAGAGACTGATTGCGTCGTTCGGCGGACCGCCAAAATTATGAGTGATGAGCCCCGTCGGACGCCCATTAACCCGGCTTTGTTGCAATCCCCGGTTCTAACAAATAGCACAAATTCTTTCCTTTCAAGAAGAGTGCAAATGCAATTTTTCTAAAAATCTAAAAATGAACTCGATATTTACATTTCAAACCAGATGGAAACGAAAAGTCAAACTCTAATAAAATATGCATAGTTTTCAAGTACTCGAATGAGATTTAATAATTTACAGGGTTTTACGGGCTGATCCTCACCAGATTCCCCCTAGCTTTTTTATTTGGCCAAAGAGAATACATTAGGGATTCATAAAAAGAAGCTAATGAGACGGGGGATGACACTTCCAGTCCCAACGGAGGAATTAAGATCTTTCCCGGATGGTTCGCAAATGTCATTTTTTGATTTACATTTATTCCATCGCACCTAACGTCTCCTAAATCACGGGCAATTTAATTGCTCCATTAAATTGATCATAAAGTGCTAAATAAAACTTCGCATCAGAATTGTTATTGTTTATTAAAAAAAAAACTTTAAAAGCCCTGGAAGGTGCAAAACCTTTCGAAATGGGGCTTTGATGCCTTCATTGAAATAATTAACACCCTGATTTATCTAATTGGGTGCAATTTCCTTCCTATGAGGTTACATCAGTTGGAAATCGTTCCATTTCGGAAAATAGAGGTTCCAAACCGGGTAAAAACTGATTTTTGACCTATGCTACTATACATGTATTCGAAATGCCTCCATTTCCCCGGTAAATAACCCAGTATTGCTTCCCCTTCTGCTCCTTTAATGGCTCATCAGCCCATTCGGGTTTGTGTCCGGGCGTAAATCGTGTGCAATTGCCAAATCCCATCTCCCTTTACTGTCCCTAGTGTCCCATCTCCTATCTCCCTGTATTAACTGCTAGGTATTACCCATCCTTAAGAGGGTGCCTTCTGTCTCCTCTTCTATCGTACTTACCCGGGTAATATCCGTATGCGGAAATGTTCTCTCTCTCTCTCTCCCTAGGGTTTGTATCGCTCCGCTTTATTGCGGACCCATGCAATGGCTCGTCTTAACGGGGCTCTTAACACCCCCAACTAAACTTTAACTCCCCATCTACATCTACGCTTCTTCCCCCCACCCATAAATATTCGCGAGATAAAACTCTTTACTTTTTATTTTATTCCCTCGGACAAGATTAGCCCTCGTTCATCTCTGTCAGGGTTTGCCGGGCATCTTCTCTCCAGGAATAATTCATCATAAGTCGGTTGTCGGGTGGGTGCCATGTGTCTCTCCTCAAGTGTCACGAGGATCAAGATCGATGGCACTTCCCCTGTAAGACTTCAAAGACTAACCTCCTCCTCCTCCGTAAATACAATTCAATCACCTTCACCAAGCCCGTCTTAAAACTCTCTCGTAAAACTCTAAAAACTCTTCCTCAAATGAAATTACTCGCCTCGGCGAAGAGAAGCCCACCAAAGTGGCTTAAATTATGGGCTTAAGTTCCAGTTAAGGGGGCTAAAGAGCCAAGCCTCGCACGGGACGTGTATTATTTCGAGCTATTAGTGTCCTTCGCTCTTAGGTTCCATTGCGTGCTTTTCCTACAAAAATATATAAAGACGTATAATTTGAGAGGAGGAAATTGGCAAAGAAGGCAGTTTAATGGCGGAGACATTTAGAGCTTTCAACTTGGAACGTTAAAAGTCTGCCGCTTTTAAATCAAATTATACACCCATTAAAACCCTAAATTTTTCCACCTTTTCCNAGAGCTTTCAACTTGGAACGTTAAAAGTCTGCCGCTTTTAAATCAAATTATACACCCATTAAAACCCTAAATTTTTCCACCTTTTCCGAGTCAACTTTGAGGAATTAAGTCCCCCTTTTGCATACACACAAAAAAGGGTTGGGAATCAATAGTCTTTTCTTTACCACCACGAAAATTTGAGGCTAATCTGCTTAGTTGAAGAGGAGTATGTTGCTTAATCTTATTGTATTTAATATTTCCAATAAACTATTTCAAAACCAATTTCTTCATATCAAGCATTTAAATTCATTATCTTTGGGTTTCGCAATCAATTTGCAAAAGAACCAATTATTTTTTAACTGGATTTGGATTGGCAGGTTATGACCTTAGGCTCATCTTCCTCATTTATGTCAATTGGAGCTTTCTGTCAGTTGAAGAAGATGTTAAGATATGTGGAAATGTAGATATTTTTTAAGTCTTACTTTGAGAGATGACAGAGTGGATGTGGCTTTAATTGACAGGTCAGTCCTAGCGTCCCCCTCTGATGTCAACCTCGAGTGGGGTGTCAATCAATCATGTGTGATGTAGAGGAGGGAAGATAGGGAAATCCTTGAAAATCTCCTCAAAGTCCAATCTCCCTCCTCTCTTTTTATGACAGCTCTCTCTGATCTAGACAATTTACAAGCTCGGCAAAATCCAACATTTTTATTCATTCTACTTAATATTCATTGTTCCATCGTAAAATACTTTTATGCGGAGGATTGTAAATCATTTCGAGCAGATTGTAAAGAGGAAGAGTCATAAAACAATTGAGAGAATAGTCCTTCGAAGCTAGAGATGACCAAATATGGGCCCGAGTGTTAAGGATCGTAATAAAATGATCAGAATTTAATTAATTTCTTCCATCTGGTTCTGCCTTGCCGAGAACTGGAGGTGTCACTCGGTGGAGGTTGACAGCCCTGAAGAGGAGGATCTCTTCGACTGACAGTTTTGGTTGACACGGGCTGTTTATTGTGGTTGGGAATAAATAATGGGAATTTAAAAGGACCAAATTCTAGGGGGTTTTAAAAGAGATTTTTTCATCTAGAACTTTTAGGAGAAATATATTAATTCCCGCGAATCAGAAATAGATTACTCCCAGTGTGATCTCTTAATTGCATTATCGACTCTGGGTCTGATGGATGTCAGAATTAGGCTGCATTCAAGAGAAAAATAATCGAAGGATTTTTAATCTGGAGATTACCATTCACCAGAAAGGAGATTTGTGAAGATCTTGGTTCATTATTGGACTAATTATCTCTGACAAATCTCTCACTTCTAAAAGAGAAGCCTGTCACCTGTCTTCCCCGCCTGTCACACACCATGCAAATTTTAAATTGGATTTTTTACACGCTTCCATTAACTCACGGCTCTCCATTAAAGGGGGAATGAAGAAATGATTTCTTCGATTCAAATCAACTCTGGAATAAGCAGGAGAAGCATATGCAAACTTCCCCATTCAAATCAAAATGAAATGTCTTTGTAAACGCCGTGCTTTATTCATACACTTTATTCAGCTCAAATGCATAATATCGTATACAAATTAACCCTCTCACATACAGTCACATCATATAAGTTCACATAAAAATTATAAATGATCAAAATACAAAGTAATTCGCTCTATTTGCTATATAGTAGTAGTATATAGTGTTTAGATATGTCAGAATACTGATATTTAGAGTTGATGATGGGGGAATTTGGCGCCTGAAAGGCCCAACAAGAGTGGATAGCCTGATGGATAATAAGGGGAGGTGTAGAGGGAGTGGCTAAGAGGAGCTCCTGAGGAAAATCCAGAGACTGGTGATTTTGAGGAAGCGTAAGGATGATATCGGTGAGGACTTAAAGACGGATATGATCGCCCCAATGAGAGATTGAGAAGGGCATGAGATGCAGCCGGAGGAAACCCGCCTGGAAATAAATCAGCGGGATTTTGAGAGTTGGTATGAGCGCTCCGGAGATGTTGAAGAAGTTCTTCCGAGGATGCAAACTGAAATTTAAGAAATGGGAATGTAAATTTATAGTAAAATTTATTTAAAGGTATAGTGTAGGTACCTTTTTCCCGCAGAAATCCGATCCTGAGATCCAATTACAAAGGTAGGGGTGACTAGGAGGAGGGTAAAATGAAGAGAGAGGGGGAAAACTCGGCGGAAGATGCTGCGGAAATCCCGGGATTGGGGGGAATGGGTGATTAAGGTAGGTCGGAGATTGAGAGCAGCATTTTCCACTTTGACCTGGGAGGTGATAGCCAGGACAGAATGAGGAACAGGATGACGGGTGCGTCGAAAATGGCGGTAAGCTGTCGCCGGTTGAATTAGTTGCCTTTAACCTAGCATAGCTGTAGCTGTGAAGATATGCGGGTATTCCAGTTCCAGTTGTTGTGGATGCTACCGTTGATGAGGTTGTCAAACCTTGAAATAATTATTGCAAATTAATATTTATTTAATAATAATAACACACAGGTCAAGTATGAAAGCTAAGTTTAGAGTTAATACTTGAGAGATCAGCCGAATGCCCATTTAGGTTTAATTTGATTGCAGATTTCTTAGATTTATTTTGTGATGAGGAAAAGTTATGGGGAGAATCCTCCGGTGATCTTTTCCCAGACGATGAACAAGCAGAAACACTCACTGAAGGTGGTCGAGAAGATTTGATGGAAAGAGGAGGAGGCGTACACACGGGAGTTGATGGCAAAGACTCTGGTGAACTTTGTCCCGAATTGTTATTGCTAACATTGAGATGCTCTGGACTTTTTGTGGCCTTTCTTTGTGAGTGGGGCTTCTCTTTGCTATGACCTTGGCCCTGAGAGGAGCTTGATGGTGATTTTCTATGTGATTTTGACTTTTTTCCAGGACTTGAACCGCTTTCAACCGAGGAGGAAGAAGAGGAAGCTCCAGCTGCCGAAGATTTATTTTGATTTGGAGACGAATCCGAGCCGATGGAACTACATGTTAATGCCAGGAGGGCAAGGGGGGATTTTTTAGCATCCAGAGTTATTGGTAGTGGAGTCAAATACTCTGGACGCAAATATTGATTGGCCGAGGTCAACATTTCAAGTCATTTACATTTAAAACTGACCAGAAAGAATACACTTTTAAATTGTAATCCAGGCTATCGTAAATTTACACAAATATTCACTCTTATTTAATTAAAAAAACTGTTTCAATTCAAAGAAACTCGGGCTTTGCCGCACTTGCTCCAATTGAGATGAGTTTCGGGAGAGAGACATTCGTAGACTGACTCTAAATCTCCCTCGTCGGAGCGGTGGTGTTTCTGCGGCCTGCTTCGGCGGTTTCGGGTGAGTGGCAGTCATCCCCGATTCCCGACAACTATCAACAGTCTCCCCTATCCTACTCTGTATAATGTGATAAGCTAATACTGTGTCTGCAGCTGCTATGTTTCTCTGTTCGCATTCTTGGGTGCTGCAAACTCACAGCAGAGATTTAATAGCCAACAGCCTACTTCATTTCGAGGAGAAGACAAATCACTCGAGCCTGGGTTTGAACATTCTGAAAAATGGACACTCACTCCCCGGCATTTACCCGGGAAGCAACTCTTTTATCATACTCTCCGAGGTTAAATGAATCGCGACAGTTCTACAAATATATTTCCCCCACCTAATTTATCTCTACCATTTGCCCCTAGAATTATCCTCCAATTTTTATACTCGTACTATGTAGTAGGTACACTTTACTTCGTGTTTCCGTCTCCTTTCAGACTCGGATCTAAGCTCCCGTAACAGAGTTAATGTGTTTGGTGGAGGCGGATTACTCGGAAAGTGTCTGAGACTGCTCATTTATCACAAACAAGTCACTCGACTGTCCATCAAGCTAATTTACGAGCTTCAAGTCCCCCAACTCAGTATCCCGCTATATACCCCTTTTTTCCAGGCCCTTGGCGCACTAACACAATCTCAATGCTTCCTGAATTTAAACCGAGGGAATTCCATATCGTACATACATGGTCATTTATCTCTATTTGATCTCCCTGCTGTGCATTAATCATATTGCAAATCAGTGCATTTGTCTGTGGAAGGGATTTAAGTACAGATCTGTAGAATGAAAAATGCTTTAAAACTTATATCCGAATAGGATTGAGGCGGAATGTAGATTGATTCAGACTGGGTTGTGGTCGCAATACTCTGGGGGTCCAAAGGGAAAGGAAGTGGTGTCAAATCTGATGAAAGTTAACTAGATCATTTGGGGCTTTGGATTAAATGTGAATTTGCGACTTTTACTCTGAAGCAGGAGCCTTAAATCTGATTCTGAGTATTTGAAAAATACCCGTAAATCCAATTCCTTCGGGGAGAAGCTCATTAGAATTAATTCTCGGTCCCGGTTATGTACTATCCGTACATAAGATACTAGTACAAACAAGACTAAGGATGAGAGAAGGAGGTGACGAAAAATTTACTGGGGACAAGTGGTAGTGTGACGAAGAACCCCAAAACAGAATTGATTGCAATAAAGTGACAACTTGACACGGGTCGTATGACCCTTAAAAGTGCCCATTGGTCACCGTTTTTTTTCAGACAATAATCTACGTGTTTCAAGCTTCAAAATGATGTAACTTTCATTAAGATCCGAGCACCTGCACGTGGCAATATCTCCTCCTAAGGATGAGAGAAGGAGGTGACGAAAAATTTACTGGGGACAAGTGGTAGTGTGACGAAGAACCCCAAAACAGAATTGATTGCACTTCTCAAGAGTGTCGTAGCGAGGTTCTAATGGATTTATCCGGGAGTTTGTAATAAATAAATTAGAGGGGAATCGTAAACACTTTGGGATCCCAATAAAATGAATCCTCAACAGGAGGATGAATATATAACTTAAAATTACGCACAGTACTCGCATAAATTGCACAGTGCTGTATTTTGTTTATTTTTTCATAAGAATTTCGCATTTTTACGGAGCGGCTCCCCACATAAAATTCGAGGAGGACATAGTTTGAATGTTAATTGTGGTGTTTGAAATTTTGTAATGGAAATCTCTCTTTAAAAGGAGGGAGAGGAGAGCTAGGGTGGTCATAAATAAAAAGGAGGGGGCGCTCGGCGCTCATTAAATTCGATAGCATTAAATTCTCTGGTGGCTCCCGGGATGAGGAATGGATAATGGCTGGATATGGCGCTGGAGATGGGCCTAGAATGAATAATTTAGGTAGAGAGGGAGGCGGTGGATTGGAGCTGATTTATGAATGATTCTCAGCTGGAGATTATTTCCTCTGTCCATAAAACACAACCAAACTGTACTCCCTTCACTTTTTCCCGTTCCTCCCCGCTTGAAATATTACACTACTTACGTACTACGATAGCTATTCTCAAACCTCACTTAACAGAGTTGCAAAAACATCCCCACGCTTTAAAAACATTGTTAAATTCAATATATTATTCATATTCTCAGAGTTTGCAATTCTATTTTCTATATTTAATATTTATTATATTTTATGTATATTGTAGATTAGTTTTACTATTAATACAATACTCGTACAAAATAATTACAAAAATTTATATATCACATTTAATTTAAACAAAAAGAATAAAACTCATATCTCCTCAGGAGTTGTCTCAAATGTCGCAAATGTCTCCCACCCAAAATACGATAATAACTCTTGAGCCAAAGTAAAAGGCCCCAAAGCCGACTTCAATGTACTCTTGAGGAACTTGAAGAGTCTTGAAGCATTAGCCAGAGATTTATACATTTAGAGATGAGGAGCTTGTGGTTCTTTAGCTTTTAAATTTTAAGAGTAATACGTGTAAATGGCCGGGTTCTTTAAGTGAATTCAGCGGCGGAGCCAATGTAAATAATTTATGAGAAACAGGCGAAGGTCGTAAACATATCCTGTAAAGTTGTTCAAAGAGATCTTTCCTAACGAAATTTCAAAAAATGACTGAAATTAAAATTAAGGGTGAAATCAGACCATGGGCACCTCTCATTTGTTCCTCTCCAAAGGCTCCAGACGGTTCTAGCTGGATCCCTGATTGTTCTCTCTTAATTTGCGTAATTAGCCCGAGGAGCTGTTCTTTTTTAAGGTTTTTTTCTACTCCCTTCTATTATAATTATCCATTTATCCTTGCCTGTAAATCACGAACTCCATTGCAGGGAGGCTCTGTCGGCCAAACTAAAAGGCATTCCCACTGACAGGGGGTTGCTGCACTTTTTTACGAGGCATGTCCATGCTGGCTTCTAGAAATGAAAAGGGGCCGAGCCGCGGAAGGAGGAAATGATCAATTATTAGAATATGAGAATATTATTTATATTTCTAGGATTCCGCCCCAAGGGAAGTCCACGATTTTTTAAACAAAATGGAGCCCCCTTTTAAGGGCTCCTCTCTCTCTCCTTCTGAGGATGAGATTTAAGGGATTGGCGGTCTTTCAAATGCCGCAATGATTCCGCATATCTGTCAAAGGACGTTCCGTGTGGTCTCCGTCTGGGTGCTGACAAGTTAGCTCAGTCATTCCCTACCCATTAGCTAAACAAAGGCAGCAGCCTCAGAGGATGATGAAAATCGCTCCAGCCTCTAGTCCAATTCATCAGCCTGGACAGTATATCAAAGGGAGAATGCCGGGACAGGCTCGATACACGCCCGTCAATCTCCTCCCGGCCTAGCTGTGTTTTAATTGTTGTACAGATTTTCTCCGGCGGAACAAATGGCATGAGTCGGAGAATTAATGCTTTTAAACTTTTAATATGTGAACAAAGACAAAGTCCCTCGAACTCGGCATCTTCCCTTGCATATTACCTAATGATTACATTCGATACGCCTCTGCCATTGTAAATCCGAGCTGTGAATTCAGACGCTCGTTGAAATTGTAAATTTGTTAAGAAGTTTAAGAGATAGCCAAATTTGTTTCGGAGGAGAATCAAAAAGACTCTTCCCAGGTCTAATTAGCTCTGCACCTTATGCAGAGTCATATCCGGTCCAGGCCAATATCGCTATTTAATACTTTATGTATCAACCCGGTTCTTCGCTTGTCAACCATCGGTCTCTTTTAACTATTGGCCCCGAGGAATGACGAGTAATAAATTGGATAAAATTTAAAATTCAAATTCTTTAAAAGGGAGAGTTATCAGATCGGATCGGGTCCCGGAAATTGCCAGTTTTACATGTCAAACTCATAAATTGAGAGCTCGGGTGAGGTGAACACGAGGGGGCTATAGGGTATCTTAAGTGTGTTAATTATACAAGACCGCTACTATTAATCAGAGGTCGAGTGCCCATTTGGATGATTAATTGAGATGTAATGAAGGGGACTGGTCGAGGCGAAACACGGAAATTGCGTCCCTGGAATGAATTATTAGATTTATTAAATATTAGCCAGCTTTTTTAAAAAAGCGAGCAGAGCTGAAGAACCGAGATAAGCAACCCCCTAATTCCCTCAAGTACTGTGTTTACTCCAAAGATTAGGCGAAAGGCTTAATTTGGTAGTTGTGAGAAATCGGCCCGGTTTTTAGAAATCAGCCATGCTCTAGAACTTCTCCGGAGGATTGGAAAGTTTTATTGGAGATTGGAAAGAACCGAATACTACATATCATTGTTTATGATATTGTCTTAAATTGTAGCCGCCGAGTGATTACCCTCTAATGGAAATAACATTAGGAGGGTGCCCTAACTTTATATTGGAGCCATTTACTTTGAATTACACTGCAATCTCTGTGTATGGCATTTAAAGCTGGGCTCATTTACTATATTTTGTAGTACTAGGTATAATATATATCTGTGCCCCGAGAGAGAGAGTGAGGAAACATTGGATTTTATTTGACGGCCGACCCGCGATTTATGACCCAATTTAATTCTTGAGCATAATTCAATTTACAATCCTCCCGTAAACCCCCATAAGGGATTGAGAAAAGTGCGTACATTTGCAAGAAATTGATAAACTTCAAAGAAGGGCGCCGATTCGGCCAATGTCAGTTCTTCAAATTATTCAGGATTTTCATTTTTGATAGCGAGGATTCCAGAAATCTCGATATTTCTCCATTCTATAAAAGTCTAGATAATTTACAAATTTGAGATTAAAAACAATGCTCATCAATATCATATTGGGGTGTCATATATCATTGCAGGGTCGTAATTAAAATGCATATAATCTTAAAAAGAGTGGGAGTTGGAGTAGGGGGACGCCAAATAAAAGTGGAGGAAGAGCAAACGCATAAATCACGATGAATGCCAACTTTTATTGTCCGCAATTACACTGCACAGCATTTGCGAAATCTCTGGCAGAGAGATTAGCAAAATCCTTTGTCCGAGACATGTTCATCTCTCCCCTTTTATGGGCCGGTGCATAAATTATTAAAGCGAAGGTGTCCGGGTCCGACCTCGGAGGTTAATTAATCTATAAATCAGATTTCAGGCTCTCATTAATATGCCGAGAGCTCCTCCTAATTAACGCAAGTCATCTTTCATCTTTCTGGACTCGGCACTGGACACCTGGAATCACCCATATATCACTCTTTGGGTGCACTCTCTAATTAAAAAGTATATTCAATTCAATTAAAGACACACGAGAGATGATTAATGACCAAGTACTCTGCAATTTGACTGTAGTACTATCCGCATTTGTGTGAGATGTGGCCGAGAGTTATTGGCGGTCATTCCTTTGACAATCGCGGTCTGGACAGTGTACATTGTGCAATGTATCTTATCAAAAAGGGTAATAAACACACATACCTCAGCCTGAGGTCATAGACTTTACGGCTTGATAAGAGCGTGAATTAGCGGAGTAGTTTCAAAGAAACTTCCTGGGTGAAAAGTTGAGAAAAATACATTGCCTTTTGAATTTATGGAGCTATAAAGGAAAAAAGGGCTGATTTCGAATAACCCACCATTATCAAACATTAAACTCTCGCCGACTGCATCCTTCTCCTAGTCGTGTAATAACCGCCGCATAGGATCAACAATTTGCTCAATCCAGCTAGGGGTCTGGAGAGAGAAAAAGTGCTCAATTTACATGTTTAAATTTGACACTCTAATCTGGGTAATTAATGAATTGGCCAGAGTTAGAAGAGAGAAAGAACGGAACATTTCATTTAAGAGTATTTTACGGCAGACCCTAATAAACATAAATAAGAACTTTCTTTCCTTTCATCTGGTCAAACACTTATTACTCTTTATTCTCTATATAGTACTAGTATTACTTGGGTAGAGGCCATTCCCCGTGAATTATAGGTTCTAATCGTCAGCTAGAGCGGGGAGAATAAAGTTTTATTAGCGCTTTACAGCTTTGCCGGTGCATGCAAATGTACGGCGGATTTATACGGCCAGCTCGCATGCCTTATCATCATACTATTATATTTATGGGCTCCGCTCAGGTCATAAAGGCTCGAATTTAGACGGAAAAGTCTTGTTTACAATCCCCCCACCCCCAACTACCCCTGCAAATAAATGTAATCTAGGGACGTAAATCCGAGAGGGAGCCGTTCAATTGCCTCCAAATCATATGCTCTCATTTCACTAGGTTTTAAATCCGTGAAGATGCCCTTAAGGCTTATATATGTATAGGAGGCAATGTTTGAAGGCAGCTGTCCTTTCAAGTGTTCCCTATGTCAGGGCCTGTCCAATTTGTCGGAGGCGGCACCTTTGCAGCTTTGGCCACGGGACAGGTATTGTTCCGGTGATGAATGTGTATATGTACAGGCCTTCAACTGACACATCGACCTGTCTCACCCAATTTACTAGGATCGAGTTTTTCTCGGGCGAAAAATGGGGATTTTTGCAGCTTTCCTAAATTAGGCAAAGAATCCGTACAGTATCGAGTTACTCAATCCGGTGCGGATTAAAATGCAGGGTTTTGTGACATTGTTGTTGCTAAATAGCTCGGAGCGGTCGTGTCAAGCTCGTCAAATCGCTGAATAAATTCAAGTATTTACTACAAAGATTAGTCTGCAACCTACTACCTATAGTGTTATATTACTACACTTTTTGAGATTGACACATTCCCGGATTAGAATTACTTTACACATTTCTCCATTTCTCCGGTTTCACCCGTATGCATAATCGGATTCCCAGCCCCTGCTGAACCCTTAAGTGGGCTCAGGATCAAAATGGGCTAATCTCACAATTTTTGAAACATTTTGCCCAATTTTTCACAGCTCTCTCGGTTTGTTCAAAGGAGCTTTGTACCACTTTGTTCCTCTTTGCATCTTTGTAAACACCATTAGCTCCATTAGGGAGGGATTGTGTAGGATCAGATGGCGTATTTGGCTAGAGTTTTAAAGTTGAGGCATAGCTTCTCGAGCCAGATCTCTCCCACTCCAGAACACTAATCTCCGCAGTCAGCAGAGCCGCCGTCGGCCACAAATCACGCGAGATACGGCGGCCGCCTAGACTCAGATTGTCCATCCATCTTTTCTGACCCAGCCGACCTGCCACTGGCTCGCCCCATTCATTTATCCGGCCAGCCTTCCTCCGATAAATTACTCCGTCTGACCCATATGACCTCCTATTCCGTGTTCTCTCTAGGCCTGGAGCACCAGGAGGGAACTCAGCCAAGGGATTGTTTTATCAGTCCCTCTAATCTTCTCCCTTCCCTCTCTTCCTCTCCTACTACAGATATATATTAATCGTAAGTGGTGAGCTCAAATTAACCATTTGTCGTCCTACCCCATCATTTTAAAGACGCCAAATCCCAATAAATCTCTCCTCTCAAGATATTAAACCTGGATCTGGATTTTAGGAATGCGACGACTTCATTTTGTGAAATTGCAAAAAATTTATATAAGATCCTCCATGATTTATGAGCCCATATTTCATGGAGGAGGGAGCTCTCAAACTTCATTTGAAGCTTAGAAGGCTTAAGGGGAAGACATTTTCAAAGCTTTGTTTTATTTACTGCACGGCCGGAAATCAATGAAAAGATAAAGATGATTTGTCGGGATGACTTTTAGTTTCATTGTCGGCTCAGTCTCTGTCGAAAGTGAATTGACGTCCCCATTCAATTCTCTCCCCTTCAAAGATCATCTCATCTCAAGATGAATGCAGTTTGCATACGGCGCCGTACGTAGATTCAAGACTTTGTATATTACAGATACTACAAGGGCTTTGTTGTAAAAGAGAGCCGACTCCAGGATCAGCTCTCTGCAAAGAAGAGTTGATGGATAATAAATGATTGAAGGCTCCCCGCTAAGATGCCCCATCTCTCCCCAAGAGAGTCCTAATAGAATGTTATCCTTGGCCTTGCAAACCATCAATAATAGATCTGAAGAATGCACATGATCTCTCAAGAACAAATGCTTCTAATGAACTAATGAATCATATCAGATTATAATATACACATGTGCCCCTTTTGTAGAAATTCTATTTGAAATTTAAATGTTCACGCCTTAATGTGCAAGTGTGATTATTATTAATGAATCACTTTTATAAATTATACTACGGTGCAATATGCAAAATTATACACGTAATTTTGATCTTCAAAATCTCACATTTTTTTGACTCAAGTTTTTAAAGAAAGATAAACTACAAAATCTTCAAAATCAATTCGAGGATGACAACGCATCCTAACAATTTAATTGACGGATTGAATAATTGAAAGGCTTTTGATTGTGTTGTTTGCTCGCGAATTAAGCTCTATAGGGTATAGTCATCACATCAAAGCCCAGAGCTGCTGCAGAGTGGGGGGACGTCAATCCCCAGGCCCAAGGTTGATTGACAGCCCCATCTGAATCTGATTTCACATCTCAGATCTCGTCGGCGGATCAGATTCGATCTGCGGGGAGCAAATTGCGGCCGTCAATCGTCAGATATTTGCATTTAACTTCCTCCTCATCGTCGTACAAAACTACCAGAGAGCAAAGGTGTGTTATTTAGAGAGGCTGGCCCCGATTCTGCCTCCATTTAATGCTAACTAATACATGTATTTTGATAATAATAGAGTTGCTCCGGCTCGTTACCCGGCCCCGGCTCTCCACCCATTAGTCTGCACCGTATTATTGGCTCCGCTAACAATGTCTGCAATATTTTCTAATAACCAGGAGGGGGCACCAGAGGTCATAAAGCTTGCTTGAGCCCTCTCGACCATTTTTAACGAGCTCAACTCATCCCAAAAACATCCGAAAGCTGTAAAATCCGAATGACTTTTACCTCAAGATGGATTATTAGCAAAACTTTGTTATAATTCTTTACAAGAATATAATCACTGCAGAGCGGAAATGTAAAGCTAGGTGTGTAATGTATGGCCTTTATCATCAGAATAATAACAGGGATGCGAACCCCGCGAGCTTCATGACTCTTTTACGACCGCCAACCCCTATACTTTGCGTACATCAAAACCTCTCATTATCCCCACTCTTTCCCTATGCTTATTTATTTGCCATTTAGCTTAAAACAAGGCTTTTATTATGAGCATGAAAGTGCGTAGAAAAATCGCACATCAAATTCCATTTTAATTTGCTCAGACAGACAGAATAGAAAGAAGAAGACATTCTATAACCTGAAGGGATGTGCATTTGGATTTGAAATTTGAATGGCTAATTAGATGTTTGAGGTGTGAATCAGAAATGTATATTTTTTAATAGACGTGGCTCCTGAGACCTGACGCCCGAGGGCGGTAAACAGAGTCGGCAGTCTTATCTCTCTCTCGTGGAAATGTCAGTCATCGGCACATGTTTCTGGGGCTGTCGGACTTGGTCTAATCTTTCAACATCACTCACTGTTCCCCACCCATCATATTCCCATCATTTATTCGATTTCGCATTTCGACCCTTAATGCACATTTCAAAGTCCAACTTCTAAAACTGAGAATAAAAACTCCACCCACTTTATCCTGGAATGAAAAAGTTTTTGGCCTAAATAATATTTCTTATTTCGAGCTCCAAAATCGGTCATTTCTCGTATCTCTATTCTCTAGGCTCTAGTCCCTAATGGACTGGGCAAACTAAAAGCATTTTGATTGATAACACAACATCCATCATAATACGTAAATATACTTATCTTGGAGGCTCGAGCCCCAAATACACAATGACATTTTAGGCTGGACGTAAAGATTCTGATTATTCCATCACTCATAACCCCTAATCGAGAGAGAAACGGAAGGATTTGCATATTAATGAGGTCTAAATAGCACCAAATTATATGCTCTCAGTTCTTTCAATCTAACCACACTCCTCTCGACCAAAGAGTTGGTCAGTTTGAGTGACGTATTCGGACATTTGCGTGATCCCCCGCCGAGCCGAAACGCTTTTACGGGCAGTTGAGGGTCACGGCGGGGGATCGACAGTATTTATGTCACTCCCCCTGACGTTGACATGTAAATAACCATGTGTTTCTGGAGAGGTCAGCCGACATATTATGCCAGAGTTGTTGTCGCTGACGGGGCGGCCATAACTCACTCTGAATTTCTCGGAAGAAAACCCCAATTTATTCCCCTTCATAAACCGGCCTTTAACTCGAAATTTTTTTTCTTTTAGAATGTGCGTTTGAACTTTGAAGGTGTTTTAATAATCCACACATTTGGAAATGCGCAATCAAGCCGAGGAAAATGCTATAATTTTGTACATTAATCTTATATCAATTCCGTTTGGCCACACGAGGTAGTATATTAGGTCTCGTTTTATGTAACCCAATACCCGGGCATTTATCACCATCAACGAGGAAATGTAGTAGGCAATAAAATCGAGTGAATTATTCCTCTGAAAAAGAACAGTGACATTTTAAATGAGATTCCCCAAGCTGATAAAAACTTAGTCTGTTGGTTCCTATTTCTTTTATTTCTGTCTCTCGGTTTTTTTGAACTTTTAAAGCACTTGAAAGGATCCTCTGAAAGCTCAATCTCATTAGAAATAATCTTTAAAATCACAAAATTGACATTCCTCACCTTCCCACCTTAAGCATTCCTTGAATCCTGCGGTTAAATCTATCCATTTCCCAGCCTTGGTGGCCCTCATTCATTACTATTAGGCAATGTTGAGTCGG
>JAAZTK010000955.1:0-16231 GCA_036507255.1 Megalothorax incertus
ATTTTAAAGCAAGCTGAATTGGTGACATATTGGTCAAATTTTTAAACCCCTCTTCGACTTTTGTTAGATTATCCAAAATTTCTGATTTCTCACCTTTTGTTGGTGGTGGTTTGGGCACAACTGTAGTTGTTCGGGGAGCTCTTGTCGTAGAACTACCCAATTGAGATTCAAGAGATTTGAAAATATCATCAGTCTTTGAAGGTTCTCGGGTTGTAAAAACTGGTTCCTGTGTTGTACTACTCGTTGGATCATATGATGGATCTAATTCAATATCTGGTCCAGAATAATGGCTTCTTGACTTACTTCTTATCTTAGGATTAGGGTCTGCGTTTATAGATCTTGATAGAGCTCTATTTGGTATTTTTGTGGTAATACTCGTTGTCCTTTTGACCTTGGGTTTTTTTGTGGTTGGAGGAATTTCTTTGCTTTCTTTTTGAATTCCAGAACTTGTAGCATCAACTATTGATGTCACTGTATGCATTTCCTTTTCTTTTTCTTGTTCTTGCAATTTTGCTTCAGCTGCCGTCTCATTATCCGTTTTTGGCTTGACCATAGCCTCAATTGAATCATTTTTAGTATCCGCAGATTTCAGAACTTCATCAAATGCTTCAGTCCCATTGATATTAAATACTTTGAGATCCCCATTCCCAGACCCGTTTTTCACAAGTAGATTATTTAACATATTTCCATTCCCCGACTCATTCTTTGATTTAATGAGATCAAATAATGTTGCATTCTCTTTTGTTCGATTTGCCAATAAATCTTCAAATACATCTTTCTTTTTCTTTCCTAAAATTAGAAGTGTTGCAAAAAAAAATTAAAGATTTTAAACAAAAAAATACCAACCCATTCCAAGTTGATCAAAAAGTGATTGTTCTTTCTTCTTTTTCTTTTTACTTCCTTTATCACCATCAATTCCATCAATTGGTGGATTCTCAAATTTATTATCCCCAAAATTCATATCAAATTCATCAAACATTGATTCGCTGAAAGCAGCTCCACCCATTCCTTCATTCTCATATTTTTTCATATTATTTTTTCCAAGTGGTTTATTCTGACCAATATTTGCTTGAATTTCATCCCATATTGGATTGGGCACAGGTGGTCGGTCTGCAGACACATTTTTCCCGATTCCAGTAAACGCCATTGCTTTATCATCTTTTTTTGCCATCAAAGCCATATCATCATTTGATGGTTTTGGCGTTGTTTTTATTGGGATAATTGATTTTGTAAAATTTTTCACAGGTGGCGCTTCTGAAATATTTCGAATCACTTCATTCCGAATTAATTTTAGAGTTGTATTTTTGGATTTCCCTTTTGCTCTATTCCCAATCCGTTTCAATGAACCTGCAATAGTACCATTTAGGATTTTTAGAGGATCACCCGGATCTTGTTTGGCATTGAAAAGATCTTGGATTTCTCGGGCTTTTGTATCATTTGGTTTCTTTTCTTTTGGGGTTGGGAAGAGAAAGCTTAGCGGAGGCGGGAGTCCATCCCTAAAATATTTTGAAATATAAATCTACTTTGTAAAATTCTAAATAAAAAATTTCAATTTAAAATTTACCCAAAATCTGATATTTTTTGATCAATCCGAAGATCATCCGGATTTGCGGCTTCCGTTGTATCGGAACCGAAAAGATAATCCAGGACTTCATCATCGGATCCATTATTATTATTATAAGGATTCCCTTCGGTTGTTGTTGAAAACACTGGGGCAGATTGAATTTGATTCACCTCACACAATAACAAATGCAGAGTAAAATAGGAATAAACGACCAATATAAATAACCCTTGCGAAATCATTTATCATTCGCTCAGATGAAAAAAAGTAAAAATAGAAAACAGGAATTACATACAGCCTGGCCCGAGTGAAAGTTGTTGCTTATTCAAGAAAAACATTGCATATCTTAGCTCTAAAATGCATTAGGATTTTGATACGAGTTTATAAAATATTTTTCAGGCAGAATTGTTTATTTAATTTAAAACGGAGGGGGGCAGAACAATGGGAAAAATATACAATGCGTGTGCGATAAACAAGCAGAATTATGGCTTTTTTAATAAATTATTTCAGTCATTAAAATATAACGAGGTATTTTGAATTGTAATTACTAAATACTAATTATTTGTAAAATAAAAACAGCCCATGAGGGCATAATTTTGCCGGATTCCGAACGCCACAGAGATCCAAAAGAAATCGGCTCGTATACATATAAATTTAAAGGTCAAAGGTCAAATCTATCGAAATTCAAATGCTAAGAAACAGACTCCAAATTGCAAGGGCTTGATATTGAACAAATTGAAGCAATTATGCAGTTTAAAAATGAACACAAAATCGGTTATATCATCAAGGTCATTGAGGTCAACAGCTCCGAAGAGGGATGGCAAAAGAAGCCTACCTCAAAAGGGTCGGGCAGTCCTTTTGGCAGAACTCAAAACCCTCAACGGAAGATATCACAAACTGGAAGAGTCTGAAAAGAATCTGAATTTGAAATTATCGACTTTTGAAGGGGGTCCAGCAGCGTCTAGGTCCGCTCAATTGGTAGCATTCCTCAGGAGGACAAAAGCTGATCTCCAGCTCGACCTGACCAATGTCACTTGCCCGAGGATGTTGAAAAAGGATCGAGAGATCAAACGAAAGATAATTGGGGTCATTGGCTCATATGAGAACATCCTCTGCTCCCTTGAAATTTGCACAAAATTGCTTGACGAGACGGGGACAAACCTGGACAAAGTTCTCCAGAGGCTTGTTGACCGAAAAGCGGAGGTACAAAGGATTTTTGGTGGAGGTTTGGACATTTCCGGAGCGGAGAGGTCAACCGAGAGGCTTGAAAAGCGGCTTTATTCCGTAAGTTGATACTAAAAAATTCAAATAAATAAAATGCAAATTTCTCCTGAGGGCAGGTGGTGAGCCAATGTGACCAAATGATGGCCCGCAACCGGAAATTGAAGGAGGATATTGGACTGCTCCTCAAACGGAGGGGTATCTTTTTTCAGAAATATTTTAAATCCAAATCCAAGATTCGCGCACTCGCTGGAAAGACGATGGATCTGGCGTTGTCAGCCTCGAGGGCTTATGATGACCGAGATGAACTCCGGAGGGAGACTCTTGACCTCACGGAGGATCTCAAGAAAGAATCAAGGAATTTTTATAGCGAGTTGAGAGAATTTAACCGGGCCCGAGACCATGACATGAAATTGCATCAATTCATGACCCTGAAGAATCAGGAGCGAGACAAGGTGGAGGAGGCTGTGGATTCAGAGATGAGGAGGGTTACTCAAAGGCTGACGAACCTCGGATCGGACCTTCAAGATTACCGCTTGAGTTTCCGCCGTATTTTCAAGTTGGCCAACAATTCCTGGAATGTTGACATCCTCATAAGGGAATACAAAAGCCTGGAGGCTTCAAACCTCGCTCAATTTAAAGCAATATCGGAGGTTGACCAGGTCACCCTAAGCATCCACGACAAGATCCTCCGGAAGGCTCGATATATTGAAAAGGTTGAAAACTTGAAATCTTTTAAAATTAAACCCCAATCTTTAAAATTGCAAAATTTCAAAATAATTCAGATTAACAAAAAAAGAAAGGCGAGGGAGGTAGCATGGGAGGAGACCCTGAGTCAATTGGATGGGAAGGTGGACTCGAAGCGTGCACAATTGGATGACCTTACCACCAAATGGAAAGAGGTTCAAGAGGAAGAGGGGAAATTCTTGGGGGATCTCGACCTAATTTTCAAAGAGGCAGGCTGCGAGGATTGTGGGATTATCCAGCTACTTGGTAGGCATCAAGGTATCACACCAAAGAACGCTGAACTCTGTGTGGCCACCCTCGAGAAGCAGATTTCCAAATTGGTCCATGTGAAAAGAAAGTTGGAGCTGAGGAGTGCGTTTGAGGTTCAGGGGAAGCCACTTCCGCCTAAAAAGGGGGTGCATTTGATGAAGAGGTCGTCGAAGGGCGTTGGACATGGAGGGCCTTTTTCTCCTTCTATTCATATCATTGGACATCGGTAAGCCTGATGGGTCATACTCATGAGTTATGAATTAATTAATTAATTAATTAATAAAATGCAGAGATGACGAGAACGAATTTGATCGCAAGGCTCTATCTTATGAAGAAATGAAAAGTGTTCTAATGGAAATGATGGATAACCCAGAGAATGACCTCATGGCAGGAGCCTCTCAAATGACCAATAGACCCTAATCCTAAGACATATCTGATAACATTCATATGGGATGAAATAACTGCAATGTAATAAAAAACGTGATTAAATTAGATTGAAAAAGATATTTATTTCTCAAATAAATTCACAATTATTTACACAATAATATTATTATTATAGTAGGTTTAAATCAGTACTAATTCTTATATTATTCATACTTATATAAATTCATCAGTGATTTCTTATAATATAGCCTTATTTGCGTAAAAATTACAATCTGATTGGAATTCCGAAATTACCATATTTCAAGTCCAGGATTTAACAAATAGGGAATATGTAGGGAAGTGGGTCATCTAGGGGTCATAAGGGCCTTATTTGTGAGTCTCTTCATAAATGTGCCTCAGGAGTACTTTGGCCTTTGACCTTGGAAGAGCTTTGAGTCCATATTTCTTCATTTCTTGCTGTAATATTGCAAATACAATAAATTAGATTATATAAATAGCCTATAGAATTTAAGCTTGTAAGTTTGATATGAATACCTTCAAGATTGGGGTATCTACAAGGGAATAATTTAACATTGGAGTCTGATTATTATTAGGTGAAGCCACCTGAGAATAAGAGCCACGGGGTGGTGGTGTGCAAGGACCAGGAGGAGGACTAGAAGGTTGTGGCACGGAGGATTTATCATTTTTCTTGGATTTGCTCGATTTTGATTTTGATTTAGGAGGATTTGACTTCTTTTTAGGAGAATTTGGCTCATTTTCCTTCGGTTTTTCGACATCCACCGCCAAAAGCTCTTGTTCTTGGAGCTCTAATACCCTCACCAGATCCTCCTCATCAAGGGTTGTCCAATGAACATCTGGATCGGGCTCTGGAGGTGGTGGATCGAACTCTGGACGTGGTGGAGGTGGACTGAGGATACAGATCGAATCATCCAATTGAGGTGGCCCTCCAAGCTCTATTGACTTGTCCATGATCGAGATTTGCATATTATGCTGCATTTCTTCATCATGGTAAAAGAATTCTTCCTGGATCACCGATATCCTCTCTAGAGGCTCTAGAGGCTCCAGGTCACCCTCTTCAACGGAAATTGACTCATTCACCATCTCTACAGGGTCAGTCTGAGTGGACATGTCCACCTTTCCAGGGGTTTCCGTTTGAATTTCAATTGTAGTGCAATTTTGTAGGAAAAAATCCGTTTGAATTCCAATTTCGCATGATTTCTTGAGTGGTTTTGGCGGAGGTAGATCTTCTGATGGCTTCCTCTTGACCTGGGACCTCCTCTGACTCTGGCTGCCCATTTGTGACCTCGGTGGCTTCGGGGGTTTGACCTTAGCGAGCTCATTCATTAAAGATCCGTTAAGAATTGAACATTGAAGGGATTCCTTGCTGGTTTCCAGATCTGAATGAGCCAAATTCCAGAGTTTATTGTCCTGTAATATCGATAATTAATCATTAGAATTGTAATTAATTCAAATTAATTAAAGACCGCCTTACATCATTAACAAATTGCTCCAACCGCCAAGAAATCCCCTCAGGTACGTCAACTTTGAGGTCAATCTGGTCCTCAAGCTCAGCGACCTCCAGGGCACTCTCCTCAATGATTCTCGACACTCTAGACTGTAGGTAGACTTGCCTTTCTTCGCTTGACATAGTAAGAAACCTGGATTCAGCCACCACCTCTTTTTTCCTCTTATTACGCCCTTTTTTAGGTGGTGGTGGCGGACCTGGAGCCCTCATCCTCTCCTCCTCCTCCTCTTTGACTTTCATTGCCTTTAATTTATTTTCTTTGTCCACAGCCTCCTCCTCAAGACCAATCTCCACAAGGTACTCCACCTCCCTCAGGGACTCCTCCTCCACCTTAGCTTGGAGTGAAGCTGACAGAGCGAGGGCCATGAGGATTTCAGGATCTTCTTCCTTTTTGGCTCTTTTAATTTTAGGTTTAGCGGTGGCCGTGGATGGCACAGACGACGACGACGGTACTTTTTTAGCTCGACTCATTCTGAATTAATTAATCTGAATTTCCTAATTTAAAAAATCACTGAATTTCTCCCGGAAACTAAGCACTTAAAAGTCTAAAAATAACAATACAAAAATCTCTATTTTTTACTACACTTGGACACATTAGAATTTCCCTGCCCATCTTGGTGACCTCTCCATGTCCTCCATCTCCTTCTGGTGAACTTTTTTCTCAATTTTTTCACGTGTCCCAGTGGGCATTAGCAAGGATGCCCTCAGGGTCTCCCTCCGACTCAACTCCCAATCCTCCATCTCCCATTTACCTTCATCTATTGCTTTACGGAATCTACGGCCAAAAGGCGAGAACCTGTTTAAAAAAATGGCAATTAATTAGACTCAATTAAAATGCATGTTTTTAGCTAATTAATTAGGTAATTGAACTTACATAAGGGCACTTCCAGCAATCACCGCATAAATGGCAAACCCCCAACAAATTCGAGTTCGGTATTTTTCAAAAACAGACCCTTTTACACGCTCCGAAAAGTATCCCATAATTAACTACCACCTCTCCAAATGTCCATGCTATTGTTTTTAATTATTTACAAGAGTTTTTAGAGCTCCTAATTAATTAATTTTAATTGTTTTTGTGAAGGTGCTGAGGACACTTTTTTTTAAATCACTAAATCCTGCACCCTATTCCCGGCTTTATTTTGGAGGGGTTTGTTTTTGTTTTGCGAGTCTTTGTCGGCACTTTTACAAGTCCTCAAGTTCTTTGTATTTTTAATTGATTTTTACTATCATTAATTGACTAATTAGCTGTCATTTTTATTGCTCAATTGAGCCTGATTTTTGAGCAAGTTCGAGGACCCCTTGTCACGAATTTAGGTCATTTAAACTTGTGTGAAAAGTAAACCGGAAGAAATGTCAGGAGGAAGACGTAGAAATCGCAACCTGTTGGATTCTGACGACGAGGTAATGTCACGAATTAAATGTCTATTAATTAAAAGTGGCTAATTAGAGGAAATTCCGGGGTTTAAACCCACGTAACGGGTTTTATTAGCCTCTATTTAATTAGAATTTGAATTTAATTGTGTATTTTTTTTTTAAATTCAGAATCCTCAAGATCCACCACCACTAAACCTTCGTGTGCTTGAATCTGACTATGATAGTGATGCTGCTAGTGCTAGGACACCTCGGAGAGACTCGGATGCAGAGACAGAGTCTTCTGAGGATGGGACACCCCTCCGAGATCGATCTGGGTCACTTCGAGGTCATGGGAGATCCCGATCCTCAATTTCAGGGGCTCGTTCCATTGATCCAATGGAGGCATTCTCTCCGGAGGAGATTGAAGAGGAAGGGGAAGGGGAGGAGCTATTTGGTGACAATATGGAGCAGGATTATCGAGCAATCCCACATTTGGATCGACTTGAACGTGAAGGGTTGGATGAGGATGATTATGATGCAATGTCAATTGAGGATCGAATGGAAGCAGAGGCTGCTCTAAGGGCTAGAGATCGTGCAGAGGGTCGTGGAAAGAGCTCGAGGGATCTTTGAAGGTAGTTTTACTGTTTATTTGTTTCAAAATTAATTTATCATTTAAAAAACTTGATTTTTAATCCCCAGATGAGTCTTCTGACGATGAAATGCACCTCCACCGGCGGAAGAAACGGGCTGTCCACGAGGACATGGAGGAAGAGATGGTAATTGCTTTTTTCGAATTTAATTGTAATTTAAATGCTTAATTCAATGTTTAATTGTTTTAATTTTAATATCATACAGTTTGAATCGGTGGAACATCTCGAGGATACTCGAGGGCTTCCCGTGGAAGACTGGGTCCAACTTCCTGGGACGAAAAATGAAATTCTGAATCGATTTAAAAACTTTTTAAAGAATTTCCAGGATAAAGAACAGTACATTTACAGAAATAAAATCTCCAAAATGTGTGAATGTAAGAATTATACCCCATTTTCAATTAAAAACAATTGAAATTAGGTTTTTCTAATTTAAATTAATTATTTTTTAATAAAATACAGCAAATGCTCTGAGCATGGAAATTAAATATGATGATTTGGCGACTCAAGACGAAGTTCTCGCTCTTTTTCTTCCCGAAGCACCCATCAAAATGCTCGAGATATTCGATCGTGGCTTAAAGGTACATTTGAATTAAAAAATTCATCGAAAAATTCATTTAAAATGATTTTTTTGCAGGAAATGATCAAAGTATTTTACCCATACTACCTCCAACACGATGACAAGACCATCCATGTTCGAATATCCGGTCTCCCAATCCAGGAGAACATTCGTAACCTTCGCCGGATCCATCTTGATCAATTAATAAAGACTTGGGGTGTTGTATCCTCATCCACTACCATCCTCCCCAAGCTCTCTCTGGCCATATTCACTTGTATCCCATGTGGGGGTAAACTAGGTCCTTTCACTCAGACTCAGGAGAATGAACTCAGGCCTAACGTATGCCCTGAATGCCAGCGTCGTGGGCCATTTAGCCTTAATATGGAGATGACGCTCTATCAAAATTTCCAACGTCTTACAATTCAAGAAGGTTCACGATTTATTAAATATTTTGAATCAATTATTTAATCATTAAAATTCTTTTTAAATAGCTCCTGGCAAGGTACCTCCAGGTCGGATCCCTCGATCCAAAGATGTCCTAATTCTGGATGATCTTTGCGACTCTTGCAAGCCAGGTGATGAGGTTGAGATGACTGGGACATACTCAAAACAAGTTTGATGGTGCGATGAATGTAAAGCAAGGATTCCCTGTATTCTCCACCATTATTATGGCTAATAATGTCCAGAAAAAGGATGATAAATCTATGATGAATTATATTACGGAGGAGGATATGAAACTTATCATTGGGCTCAGTAAAGATGATAGGATTGCGGATAGGATTGTCGCGAGTATTGCTCCTTCTATTTACGGGTATGGGATTTAATTAAAAATTGAAAAAAGTGTGTTAAAATGCTTCTTTTTATCCATTTTTAGGCATGAGAATATCAAAAGAGCCCTTGCACTTTCCCTATTTGGAGGTGTTCCAAAAAATCCAGGTAGGAAATCCGTATTTAATTTTATTGTACGATATATTGAATTTTAAATTGGATTTTATTGAATTTTTAAGGTGGGAAACATACCCTTCGTGGAGACATTAACATACTCTTATGCGGAGACCCTGGAACTGCCAAATCTCAATTCCTAAAGTACACGGAGAAGCTTGCAAATCGAGCAGTTTATACAACAGGACAAGGAGCATCCGCTGTGGGTCTTACTGCCTTTGTTCGAAGATCTCCAATGACCAAGGAATGGACTCTGGAGGCTGGTGCACTCGTCCTTGCAGACACTGGAGTTTGTCTAATTGATGAGTTTGATAAGGTATGGCCCAATTAACTCGTGAAAGAGTGAGGAACTCGATTTCATTTACAATTAAACATTTTATTTCGATACATTTAGATGTCAGATCAAGATAGGACGAGTATTCACGAGGCGATGGAACAGCAAACCATCTCAATTTCAAAGGCTGGAATTGTGGCGACGTTGAAAGCACGATGGTATGTGTTTGAAAAATTGAAAGAAGTATAATTCCAGCAAAAATTAATTATTTATTTGGAATTTCCAGTGCTGTGATTGCAGCTGCCAATCCTCTGAATGGGATTTACGATTCTTCAAAGACTTTCTCTGAAAATGTAAGCAATTTTATATCATTTTGCATTAATAGCATTCTTTAATGAATTCTAAAAGCTTGTTAAAATTGCAAGCTTATAGGATTAGGCACCTATGCAAAATTTCTTCTAATTAAATAATCGTAGGTTGACCTCTCGGAGCCCATCTTATCTCGTTTCGACATCCTTTGCGTCGTTCGTGACATCCCTGACCCTACAAATGATGAGAAAATGGCAAAATTCGTGGTAAATTCACACATTCGCCACCACCCAGAGAACGATAACAGCGATGAGGAGGAGGAGGATGAAGAGGAGGAGCAAGATACTCCAATGGATGAAGGATTTCGTGGAACTCCACGGACACCACGAACCCCCTCAGCAAGCCAAAGGGAGGATGTACAAAAGGTTAGGAAGACTGGAGAATGTGCTGGAGAGTACCTACTCCCTGCTGATACTACCCTAATGGGTGTGGAACCAATTCCCCAAGAGCTTCTGAGGAAATATATTATTTATGCAAAGGAGAAAGTTCGACCCAAACTCTACGATATGGACCAGGAGAAGGTTGCCAAAATGTATTCTGAACTTCGACGTGAATCAATGGTATCTGATTGCATTCCAATCACTGTTCGTCATATTGAGAGCGTCATTCGGATGGCAGAAGCACATGCTAAGATGCATTTGAGGGATTATGTGGTTGAAGAGGATATTAATCTTTCCATTCGCGTTATGTTAGAGTCTTTTATCGACTCACAAAAGCTTACGAATATGCAAGCAATGAGGAAGCGATTCTCTCGTTATTTGTCGTATCGGAAGGATAATAATGAGCTACTACTCTTCATTCTACAGCAATTGTTTGATGAGGAGATTGCCTATCAGAGGTATCGGTTCAAAGCATTCGAGAGGGAGGTGACGATTGCTGAAAAAGAGTTTACAGATAAGGTATATTTAAATGTTCTCGAAGGAATAATAAGAAATTAATTATATATTTTTTTCCACAGGCACGAAGGATGGGTGTAACTCAGCTCAATCCATTTTATTCGAGCGATCTTTTCAAGTTGAACGGATATACTCATGATGTGGCCAATAAGAAGATACGAAAGACGATCCTTGAGGATAGGATTGACCTACAGCAGCAGGGGCAGGGTGGAGATTCCGCTGCATAATTTGAGATTTTATAATTTAAGCATTTTTTTAACTTTTTAAAAATTGAATTCTGAATTTCTAGATTAATTTCCATTAATTTCAAGTGTTTTTTTTATTTTAAATATACTTAGATCGTATTGTGTAAGGTACAATAATTTCATTTTTTCAATACTTGGTTTGAATAAACTCAATTTAGAAAATTGATTCAATTGAATTATGTAATGTTAACCAGAATTTGAGTGTTTTTCATCAAAATTCAGCATTCTTCTTACAATATATAAGCTAGTAGGTATCTAATCAATATAGACATTAAATAATTATCTAATTATTATGTATCGCATATGTATAGGTATAGGAATAGGTATTATACCTACTAGGTAAGGTACTACCGTACTAGTAGTTCTAAAATATTATACTCGTAATTACTACCTAGCAAGCTGCATATTGAAAATATATTCAACGACAAATATTCTGATTAATTTAATAATTAGCATAAGTTTAACCCTGTTAAGAGTTTGTACAAAGTAATTTAAAATGAATAGATTGCCAGTTACGGTTAATTCGCGACCACAATTACGTATTTCCCACCGGATGAACATGTAGGGTATTTATAATTTTCGATAACCCTTCAGTAATACGAGTTTAAAACATTAATGACAATTTGTTTCTCGTACTTGTATAGCCAGAATTTTGATTTTTGCATAATTTTTTTTTGGAATTTGTATCCCATTTGATTCGTAAAAATGAAATTCCATCTCTGCATATTTTCCATTTTAATGGTTATTCTCTTTTCGGATTCGATATTAATGGGAAATGGGACCAGAAAGACCTTTACTCTCTATCCTAGGTTAAATAAATCTTTATTTTAATAAATTTTGAAAATTCTTTCGAATCGCAATTACTATTTATTAATTAGGGCCCCTAAATTTCAACGAGTATCGGCTCACGCATCGACGGATTTCTCTCGGAAAGTCCCAGTGAAGCTGAGATATTGCCCAGATGGTTATATCATGGTTGGATCTGGTTGTAGACGTCTGAAATATCGAGGTTGATTGGACATATCATAATAAATTACAATACCTATAATATTATGATATTTGACAAATCATTATAATATTTTATTCAATTTTAAAAACCACAATAAATATTTGATTATATATCTAATTGAAATATTTTTAATTTAGGCTTATTTGATAATTTATAATTTTATGTGCATATGGTCATTTATATATTATATTATAAATTTAGGGTTAGTATGATTGGGTACGATTTATTATTGCACATGACAAGTTACATTTAAGTATTATATACAATATGTCAATAAGTACAGTACAGATATTCTGATACTATAATACATAAGTGTTATAAACGAATCAGCTAATAAGGAAGTACCTGGATAACTATTGTATGACATTGACTTTCTACTAGTATATATGTACAATAGTAGACTATAAAACTGCAGTATTGAATTCTATACGTACATACTACATTATAATAGGGATCCGGAAAGAAGTTTTATAAAAAAAGTTTTATAGGTAAATGCTTTATAGGTAATGTTTTATAGGTGATTTCCTACACTCCCATTCGGGTTATGTTGGAGTCTTTTATCGACTCACAAAAGCTTACGAATATGCAAGCGATGAGGAAGCGATTCTTCCGATATTTGTCCTATAGGAAGGATAATAATGAGCTACTTCTCTTCATTCTACAACAATTGTTTGATGAGGAGATTGCGTATCAGAGGTATCGGTTCAAGGCATTCGAGAGGGAGGTTACGATTGCTGAAAAGGAATTTACAGATAAGGTATATTTGAATGTTTTCGGAGGAATAATAAGAAATTAATTATATTTTTTTCCACAGGCACGAAGGATGGGTGTTACTCAGCTCAATCCATTTTATTCGAGCGATCTTTTCAAGTTGAACGGATACACTCATGATGTGGCCAATAAGAAGATACGAAAGACTATCCTTGAGGATAGGATTGACCTACAGCAGCAAGGGCAGGGTGGAGATTCCGCTGCATAATTTGAGATTTTATAATTTAAGCATTTTTTTAACTTTTTAAAAATTGAATTCTGAATTTCTAGGATAATTTCCATTAATTTCAAGTGTTTTTTCTATTTTAAATATAATTAGATCGTATTGTGTAAGGTAATTTCATTTGAATTTCAATACTTGCTTTGAATAAATTCAATTTATCAAATGGAATTAATGTTAGCCAGAATTTGAGTGTCTTACATCATATTTATATACGATATGTACTAATTAGTAATAGGAAAATATATTAATTATTAGGTACATATTAAATGTAACGTATTGAATTATCTCATATGTATTAGGTCAA
This sequence comes from Megalothorax incertus, assembly GCA_036507255.1. Taxonomy (NCBI): domain Eukaryota; kingdom Metazoa; phylum Arthropoda; class Collembola; order Neelipleona; family Neelidae; genus Megalothorax; species Megalothorax incertus. The sequence goes on from JAAZTK010000955.1 coordinate 13,280, forward strand.
TGAGGTTCATATTGAAAATATATTCAACGACAAATATTCTGATTTACCATACACTTTAAAGTTTAAATTCAAATCCTGTTAAGAGCGATATTGACCACAATTACGTATTTCCCGGATGAACAATATGTAGGTATTTATAATTTTCGACGCTGCGGCAATACGATTAATGACAATTTGTTTCTCGAAGCATACTTGTATAGTCAGAAGTTTGATTTTTGCATAATTTTTTTTTGGAATTTGTATCCCATTTGAGATCATTTGATCCGTAAAGATGAAATTCCATCTCTGCATATTTGCCATTTTAATGGTTATTCTCTTTTCGGATTCGATATTAATGGGAAATGGGGCCAGAGGGAGAAATACTGGGTTAGAAAAATCTTTATTTATTTTGAATATTGAAAATTCTTTTCAATCGTAATTACTAATACTATTTACTAATTAGGGCCCGTAAATTAAACCGAGTATCGGCTCACGCATCGACGGGTTTCTCCCAGGAAGCCCCAGAGAGGCTGAGGCTGAGATATTGCCCAAATGGTTATATCATGGTTGGATCTGGTTGTAGACGTCGGAAATATCGAGGTTGATTGGATTTGGACACTGGGCTATGGTCCTATCATAATAAATTAATTACAATACCCACTATAATATTATGATTATTATTGGACAAATCCTTGTAATATTTTATTCAATTTTAAAAATCACAATAAATATTTGATTATATCTAATTAAAATATTTTTAATTTATCGATTCTGGCTTATTTGATATTATTATTATGTGCATACATATATACATATAACCCCATATAACATTATAACATCAATACTATTATAGTATGATTTATGTAAGTTACACAGGTACAGTAGGTACAGATACTCTGATACATATGTATAATACCTACATACTATGTGCTATAAACGAATCAGCTAATAAGGAAGTACCTGGATAACTATTGTACCCAAGTATATTGACTTTGTATAATATACAATAGTAGATTATACAACTGTAGTATTGTATTCTATACGTACATATTACAATATAACAGCATACTCGTAGTATATTGTAATATATATCTAGATTGGTAAAATATTTCCCCATTCCTGAGTCCTAAGTATTTAAGGGAAGAAATTGTTTTTCCTTTTGCAATATAGCAAATTCCATTTACATGTGTAAATAAGATATCATTATGTCATCACTTTTAATTGGAATGATTTTCTATAAATAATAATTGTTTAAGGACTCCCTACCAAATTGCTTTGTATACTCCCGGAGTATACAATAAATGAGCAATTTCGAAATGGACTAATATTACAACATATCCTAAGATATTATATGACATGTATTGTAATACTGATATTATACAATATCTATTGTAGTACTATTTATATAATAAATTAGTGATAGTACAATACATATTATATTACAATATTTATATGTATGTACATATGTAATATATATTTATACATACAATTACATATGTACCTATGTAGGATAATTTCATCTCCGCCATTAATTATTCCATTATATTGATGAAATTCAAAATTATCTGACTTGCATACGCGTTCTATTGATAAAAGTACCTACAATATAGTTAAAGCTTTAGAAAATATATTTTAAAATATTATTTCAACTTTTTACAGTATTTATAATTTATTGTTAACAACAATTACACATCTTAAAATATACAATACATCATTAGGATATGTTAAGTGAAGTTTAATTTTTACAATGAGTGCAAATAAACTCTCATCTTTAGGTAATTTAATTCATCTACTTTGTTACTTTCGATTGATTCCTTTTGATCATCAATTTATAAGTTTACAAAAAAGATCTTTTTTCAAATTCAACGAGAATAAAAAGTTTGTTTCACATTTTGGGAGATTGATATTAATAATTTATATATTTGTGATAGTATCTAAATTTTATATAATTTTATACAAAGATAATATATCGGAAAATATTTTCGAAATTTGTACTCTGATGATTTATTCTTTGATTCATATTAGTTGGATGGTTTTGGACTTTAATCTGAATTGGAATAATACCGAAATTGAATTTTTGTTTAATAATCTTTTTATGAAGGACTCCAAAAGTAAGGAATACAAAAAATCCTATGAATATTTACATTTTAATAGATTATTTTAATTTAATTTAAAAGGATGTGATCGAATTTTGGGAAAAATGATTTGTGCTTTTCCTTATATGGTGTCTTCAGTGATATTAGTTGATATTATAATTTTTTGTATTTTTCCAAATGCACCCCAGTATGTTTATTCAATAATTCCTGAAAAATATAAAAACTTTTCAATTTTTACAATATTTCTTCTACTTGAAATATTTATTTGGATTAAGTTTGAATTATCAGCTATATTTTTATGCATTGGGCTCGTAATTTTGATTTATTCTATTGGAATTGAACTTGAAGATATATTTGAAAGGTGCTCAATATATGTATATATATATAGGTATATTTGCATAAATTTAATTTTAATTCATACAATAGTTATACAAACCCGACGGAGGACTGGCCTGCAATTTTGAAAAAATATCAATCTCAACAAATTTTTATGAGAAGTCTAAATAATTGCTTTTCACGCCTTTTAACGCCATTAATCCTCACTGGAATTAATTTGGCAATAATAGGGACTGCAATCGCCGCATTTCAATTAAAACAAATAAATCTCTTTTTGATCATTTTTCTGGGCATGATTAATATTATCTCACAAATATTCCTTTGGCTCATTTTTGGCGTTCTTTCAAGAAAAATCCACATTTTATCAACTAAAATTATTGAAGTTTACCAATCGAATGATCCCCATAATTTTCCAAAACAATTTTTACAAATGCAGCCGATATCCCTCAAAGTTGGTTCATTTTTTGGTATAAAATTTAATGCAGGTTTGGCTCTTATATTTACATCATATTATTTTTCAACCCGGTTTGTCATCCTTGCT
>JAAZTK010000956.1:0-16216 GCA_036507255.1 Megalothorax incertus
TTCAACAATGAATATATATTTTGATTCAATTTGACTTAAAATGTTCAACTTTTTCGAATCTGAATGGCTGAATATATAAACTTCTTTTTTGACAAATTGGCTATAATTCTCCGGGATATTGACATCAAAAAATATATCTGTGAAATACCAAATGGTATCACAAAATCCTCGCCATTTTCTTGATCCAGGCAAATACATGTTGCTCATTTTATGAGTAGTATAGCTTGAGAATACGAAATAATATGGCTCTGTAAATTCCCAGAAATTAAATGGGGTTTTTGCATAAATTTCAATTGAACAATTCTGGAAATTCTTTCCAAATTCCTTCAAATTGACCCGATTTTTCTCAATTTCAGCAGAGATTAAAATATGGGAAATCATAACAAAATAACCCAGAATTTTGAATAAAGTTGTTATATTCATCTTAAATTATTCTGAATTTGATATGCGAAAAATTTTAGTTAAAATATCAAACTTTTTAATATGTAATTCTATTAGTTTTTTAAAAATTAAATACGATATTTAATTGTATAAATGTATTTCCATTTAACTATATTCGGGATTCCCGAGTCTGGAATATAATTATACAGATAATTATAATTATAATGAGAAATTATACAAAAATTGGAGAGGATGATTTGTTATATATTGCATATACTTAATATTTATAAACCCTAAAGGATTACCTACCTGTATAATTATCAATTATTTTTCTAGGTAAATACCAAATTATAATTGGATGATACTTGTACAATATATTGGATTAGAAGTATTTTAGATTATTAATTTATTAAGTTTGGAATGAGCTTTCGCAAACAATTATTTTGAATTTTATTAAATTATTTAAATTTTCCAATTAATTATAATTTAAGGATCACAATCCAATCCAATTAACCTTAATTGAGTGTCAGCAGACAGGAATATTCAAGTATTTTTATTCCAATACAATATTTAGCATTATCGGATTATAATATCGGATTTAGAAAATCAATTCTTTAAAAAAAAGAGTTCCAAAAAGTCACAATTCCGAGAATTTTATAATCGTACTATGATATCAGTCCCCTATGTATTGTATCGTATTATACTATGTACCTATCAAATCTGGCATTAAGTCAATTCCTTGAATTTCTTCTTTCCCTTTCATCTAGAATTTTAATCCCAATGCAATTCCATTGAAAACTCCTCGTGGGATCCCTTTAAGGGTCCCCTACCCTTTGAAATCCCAAATAGTTCCAATAAAAACATCCTTTTCCTCGAGTTCCTTCCCACTGCACCAACCTACCTAGATTCCTTTGAATCTCATGCTGTGTTAAAGCCCTATCCAGCCAAGATCCAAAAAGGGCAAGTGCATCTGTAATTCTTCGTAACTGCTCTTTGTATTTCTGTATATGTATCTAATACAATATTAACATAAATAGAGGGATACGGATATAATCGAGGTCTGGCTAGTTGGGTATATTTGATTTAAAGGTCCAAAGGGTGCGGAGATTCAGATGGGAAAAAAATGTTAGAAAAAATAGGGGTTTTAGAGATGACATGTACGGTTATAGGGCTATGGGATACAGAGATTTGATAATTTAGAAAGAGTTTGAACGGCTCAAGGAGAGGATGTCACAAGACAAGACTCTGAGGAATCATTGGAAGTTGGAGAGGATCTGAATTGAAAAAGTAAGATTTTTAAAGCAAATTAATTGGGACTTAATTTGACTGAATTTGACTCATTTTGCCCCTTGAAAAATCCTTAAAATCCTTTAAAAATTGATAGATTTTGGAGTAAAATTGGGATAAATTAACTGGGGTTTAAAGCAATTATATTTCAAACCGGTTCCTGTATCTATAAATAGGCTAGATATTCAAGATATTTAATTTACTGGGGTTTATAACTAATGATTAGGGCTGGGATCTGAAATCGGATAAAATGAAATAAGTCGGATCAATCCGATATCGGATTTGATTAGATCGCATCGGAAAAATCCCGATCCGAAGATTTAGAATCCGACTTGAAATTTGAATTTGTAAAAATTCGGATCCGAAAAGTTGGGATTGAATTCAGATTGTTTGAATCTGAAAATTAGGGCATAATCCGATTCATCCGAACAATCTGATGGATTTCAGTGCCCCATCCGATGCTCGGAATCCGAAGTTCGGATCGATATCTGAGAGTTCGGATTATTTCTCTAAATCGGATCCGAATCAGATTCCAAATACTATCAATCCGAGATCGGATATAATGTATCGGATAGTCCCAATCTCCGGATTTACAATCCGAAATGTTGGGATTAAAAGCGGAGTTTGTATGTAGTATCTTAATAATAGGACATAATTCGACCGGATTCATCCGAAAAATCCGACGGATTACAGTGCTCCATCCGATAACTTTCGATCGGATCCGCAATTGATGAAACATTCCGAGCTTTTCGAGAATAGGATTGAATCATCGCCTTTAATCCGATCCGGACCACGGATCAAGTTCGAACCGAACTCGGATCGGATTGGAAAATTAGCTTCGGATCCCAGCCCTAGATCGGTTAAATATACTCTAATGCATGACTAATAGGCTAGTAATACTGATGAAAGTAGGAAGATGCAAAGGTCATGACGGATAAAGTCAGTCACTCATCCCCCATGTAAATATTTGGCTGGGGCTGTCATAATATCCCGAGGTCGAATGAAGAATATTTATATTCAGTTGCAAAATAGATCCAATAATACCCAGTATTCATATAGGAAATAAATAGTCGCTATTTCCTCATTTTTTGCAATCTCAATTCATTTAATTCAGGAACTTAAAATGCCCCAATTTCACTCATTTTGAGATCTTGCCAATGGGATTTAATATTGGATATTTGGGATTAATCTTAGGCTTAAAATGCATTAAATCTAAACGTAGTAGTGCAATGCTTGCATTGTAATTATCTTATTTTATATGCCTATAATTGGATAATAGGATCATTTAATAAATACAAATATAAAAATTGAACTCTGATCCTTAAATGCTCATTTCTAAAATTGTTTTTCCCATATCTTTTAATTCCTATTCATTATCCATTGGACCATTATCATAAAGCTTCAATTCTATTGCTCTGATATTGAACTTAAGGATTTCTTATCAATCCAACTCAAGACTCAAAGTCTGGGGTATAATCGAAGGATATTTCTGTTTACTACATGAGTAATATGTCGATATCCGACGATTAAGTAGCATATAAATGTCAATTGCATTAACATTGCATTGGGAAATGGTGTGTTTTTGAGTAAATCATGGGTTTAAAGATAGGGATAAAAACAAGTCTCAAAAGGATCCTTTGTAAATGCATCCAGAATTAATACAAAGGGCTCATTATCCATATAAAATCATTCAAAAATGCACATACTGTAATGAAGCAAACTTGCCCTTATAATCATATTGATATTAATTCAATTAAATTATTTCTGAACTATATAAATCCCATATTCAAATGCATATAAAACCTTATAATACTGATCCTAAGCTCGTATATTTGAAACAAATGGTCAGATTGTGTTTATGATTAGGGCTGGGATCTGATATCGGATCGGAGATCCCAATCCGACACTTGGGAAATTGGGTAAAACGAGATGAGATTTATTGCGGGGAACTGGCCATGTCATACTAGGTATTTCACACGGATTTACGGATTTTAATGTAAAAATATGAAATTATAATTTGATTTGACGCCGTTGAGATTAAAATTCTTAAAAAATTTTTTAAAAAATTAAATTTTAGACTAATTAGGGCGAGAAAAGATGTTTTTTAAAATATTAATTTTTAAATTCTAATTTTTCATTAAATTTTAATTAATCCCAACTTCATTCGTAAAAATTTTCAATCCCGAAAGTTGGGATTGAAATCGGATTGCTTGAATCTTAAAATTAGAACATAATCCGACCGGATTCATCCGAACAATCCGACGGATTTCCCCATCCGATCCACTTCCGATCGGATCCGAAATTGATCGGAATCCAATCCTCGCGTTCGGAGAATCGGATAGAATTAATCGCCATTAATCCCAATCCGAACTAAGACTCAAATTCAACCCGAAATCGGATCGGATTGGGTAAATTAGCTTCGGATCCCAGCCCTATCTAAATGATTATGTATAATACACACGGCTTTACAACCCCTAGGATTATCCTCCGACCCTTTTTATTTACTCGTTACATTCCTTCAAAGGGATTATTATAGGATTCGAAAGTGCATTATCATTTGTATCTCTATTTTGTATATTCCAATGTGTACAAATGACTCTTTTAGTTTTTTATGAGGATTCATAAAGGGATATAGATCCTAATCAGTTTGAGTTTGACGAGCCGAGATTTATGACTCAATTGCTTCAAAAGTCCCCCTTTTTTAATGTCAATGCACTCGGGCTATTGCATAATGTCCACCCTATTTATATTACATCGTCACTCTCTAATCCCAAGTATTTACAATGCATAATATCAATATATTACTCTAGCACATCCTTAAACTTGAGAGCTAATTCCCCTCTTCCTTTACAAGCTAATATAAATATTATAGCCATGTTTTACATTGTTTACAATGTGCCTTTAAATATATTGAAATTTACTACGCTTTGAATAGTGCATCCTTTTAATTACTATACTATTATCAGTATTGTAAATTATAATACAGAATAGTAGATTCACATGTATTCGTATGGGCTTTCATATTTAAATTTAGATAGGGTATTTTACATTGGGAAATATTGGGGTAAATGGCTTTCGAAATGCTTTGAAATGCTTTTGTTTAAGCGGCTTTTGAGGGGCAAAACAATAAGAATTTGTGAGATTTTGACATGCCCAAATCACATGTAAATATAGGCATATTTCTTGAAATAATGTTCAATATTCAATGTAATTTCCTATTGAATATATAGGCTTTTATGATAGGTAAAGAATAATGAAATGGGGAAATTAAATTAGGATTTATCTGGATAAGAAATGTGTTATCTTTGTGGTGTATTGTCCATATGTTTAGTGTGTATTAGAACGTAGTAAATTAGTTATTTGTGGAAGGTCAATGGATTAAGAACTCGAAGCTGGCGAGGAGGAAGGAAATCGGCACTGTTTTTGAACTTTTCAGGGAAATCCCACAAAAATCTATTTGGGTACTTGTAATTTTTGCAAAATATCCTTAAATTACACAGTTTACTACTCGTATATTCTACCATTAAGCTGTCATATACCCTCTATAGCTGTAGGATTAGAATTTGTGTTTATAAACAAATTGTTTTGAATTTTGTTTCAGAAAGTTTGATCCCAGAAATGGAGCCCTTGAATTCTACGATGACCTCAACGACCCCCCTGGAGTTCATCCTACCGAATGTGACGACTACAACCCCTGAGCCTTTCACGGTTATCCCTTACCCGAGGGAGGTCACCATTCTTGCAGCGGTCGCTGCCATCATATTCACAATTGTCGGGATTTTTGGTAAGTTTTTCGAGGTTTTTTTTAAATTGAGTCAGGTTTCGGGATTTTTTGATTTATAAAATGTACAAATGGGATTTCTTGAATTTCATACATTTTTTACGGTAAAATTGTAAAATTCCAATGGTATTTCCAAAAAAAAATTGGAAATTTGGTGCAAAATTTGACAGGCCAAGGCCAATGCGATTTTAAAATTTTGCAAAACTTAAAGAATCTAAAGTTGTCGAAGCTGCGATCGTCATCTATTAACTTTAGATAAAAATTCAATATTTATCCCAATTTCATTTTATTCGGCTTTCGATTTTGCCAAAAATCAACACTCAATTTGAATACAATATTAGTATCGTACAATGCCTATCATGTATTCGTATATCCTGATCCTTTGGATTCCTGCTTTTTACTGCAAAATTTAAATTCCAATTGGGATTTCCCATAAGTTTCGGGAATTGTTGCAAATTCAAACGTCAAACCGTTACAATTTTATAAATTTTATACTACTGCAAATCCCTCAAAATAATCATAAGATTTTTGCCAAAAACCGGAAATTATATCTACAATAAATTTATTAAATTCGCCATTTGGTACAATTTGATTTAATTTGGCTTTCAATTTTGCCAAAAGATTAAATTCGATTTAATCAATACCCTTGAATTTAAACCCTAATTGGGCCACAAGGGATGTCAAACCAGTTTAAAATTCCAAATGATGTTTTAAATAATAAATTCCGAATTTGGTAAAAATTATATAGCCAAATCAATGTATTTTAAATTACCGCAAATCTCAAAATTATCCAAATTACATACCTATCTATAATATTAATGAAAAGGCCAGGAAGTCATCTAAATTTTTTAGAATTCACTATTTGCCATAATTTGATTTAATCCAGCTTTCAAATTTACCAAAATTTTTAATTCAATTTAACAAATCCTTGAATTTAAACCCATATTAAACTGATGCCTAAATTCTAATAAAAATCATCTTTTTTTAACAGGAAATCTGATAACAATCCTCGCTCTCCTCCAAGCAAAAAAACTCCGCATTTCCGGTACAACTTGGGTAAGATTTCATTTCATTTTTCACCAATTTTTTACAAAATTTGCACAAATTTAATTAAATATAATGTAAATTTAATTTCAAATAATGTTAATTCAATTTCTAATTAATTTCTTTATCAAAATTCCTCAAGTTTGTGCTCAACCTCTGCATCTCAGACCTCCTGTTCTCCTCCATCAACCTCCCAATCACATCCATCCGTTACATCCACGAAGCCTGGATTTTTGGTGATGTTCTTTGCGTTATTTTTCCATTCTTCTTTTATGGAAATGTCGCTACATCCCTCTTCAATATGGTCCTAATTGCAATGAATCGGTTAGAACTTTTTAAAATAAATTCCTACCTAATTTAGACCTAATTTCACACTAATTTCGACCTAATTCGACCTAAATTTGCTCCAGATACATCCTAATTTCACACTACTCTCGCTATGATGCCATCTTCTCCCGGAGGAACCTCTTCCTAATGGTGGGAGGAGTCTGGGCCCTTTCTTTTCTACTCCTCCTGGGTCCTCTGACACGCCTTTGGGGTCAATTCGGACTTGACCCGCCAACATTCTCTTGTACAATCCTCAAACTCGAAGGGAAATCACCGAAAAAGCTTCTTTTTGTCTTTGGAATCCTTGTCCCATGCATCCTCATCATATTCTCTTATACAATGATTTGGTTTAAAGTGAAAGCATCTCGGAGGAATCTTCAAGGTCATGATAATAAGGGCATGTCAAAGAATGGGACACTTGTGAGCCAGGCAAAAATGGCCAAAAAGAAAAAGGAGGAAGGTCAACTCACAAAAATGATGCTTATTATCTTCATTACTTTTCTATGCTGTTTTCTACCACTCCTGATTTGCAATGTTGCGGATGATAAAGTAAGTTTTTTTAATGCGGACAGATTACAGACGTACAGACAAAGTAGTAGACCTTTAAAGGAAAAAATGCGAGCTAAATTTTGATTTTTTAAAATTGAAATAAGCAGGTCAAAATCCCTTCAATTCATGTTTTGGCGTCGATCCTGGCTTGGGCATCAGCGGTTATCAATCCAATTATTTATGGTGAGATTTCATTAAATTTTAATTAAATTTTAATTGAAATTAACCTAATTTTAATTCGAATTTCAAGCTGGAACCAATCGGCAGTATAGGCAAGCATATATGGAACTTTTCTTCCGGTGGGGACTTGTTCGACAACCTACGGTCACCTCCAAGTCTTCAAGGCCATCAAACTCTGGTGCGAGGACCCTTACCACCGAAATGGTTCATATTATTAGCAATGGGAATGGTCTGAGCAGTTCCACGAATGCCGCTAAAGGATAGTTTAATTGCAATTAATATTAGGATCAATTAATTTAAAAATATTTATACATTTAACCGATGTTCCATTTAAATACTGATAGTAGTTGATACATATCTGGATACAAAGATTAATAATGAATAGTATTATGATTATAAATCTGCCATTTAGTCTATTACATATATGAAATAATATTTAAAATTGTTGTTTTTATTGTACAATAAATAGAAATATGTACTAATATGTATTTGTAGGGTATTATTCTATTTATTGTATTAGTAGCTAGATTATAAAAGTATGATTTTGTAGGAATTATGCATTAAATGGTAAGGTTTAATAGGGTTCAGAATAAAAATGTTCAGATTATATAATTAGAATGCGAGATTTAATTCATATTTCTATATTTGTATAAATCTGGAGTTAAATTGATATGTATTTAGTAATTTTGACAATTAAAGCTCGAATAAATTATTGTACGACAATTACAGCAATTATTCTTCCTTTGCAAATAAAAGAATGAATCAATAAAAAAATGATTCAAAATGCCATTTAATTTTTAGGATATTTTTAGTCCATTGAATATGCAATTTTTTATTATCCAGAATATAAGTTTAATTAAGATTTGATTTCTCTCAAGTTATGAATGAAGTAAAAGAGTTTTTTATTGAATTTTTTTGGATAATATTATAAATAATAATAATAATATTAATAATATCAATACTATTATAAATACTTATTTTCAAATAAAAGATATAAATCTACATTCATTTATGGATGAGGAAGGCAAATATTGTATTTTCCTTTTGGCCGTTTCATACATTTTAATTTTGGTTTCTGGCAACACCTCAAGCGAGGAGGTCGGATTGGTAATTTTCCGCATTTATGGAATTTTTTGATGCACTTTAGTAAAAGAAATATTAAAATATATATTTGTAAACAAATTATGAAAGATAATTAATATAAAATATTTAAAAAATATACCCTCCTCTTCTTCTTCTTCTTCTTCTTCTTCTTTATTTTCTTCTTCTTCTTTTTCTTTATCTTCATTTTTCTAAAAGATTTTCATATTTATCAATATATAGGACAATATTTTATTTAAATCTAAAGTTACGTCGTTGTCGTAATTTTTGTTGTAGTAGTTGTTACTGCAGTGGTTCTAATCCTAAGAATCATAAGTAATTGATTACAACTTTATTTTTGGTATATCACTAAAAATATATTGCATTAAATATTAGAATTTTAATTTTAAAATTTTTCATGTTAAAAATTTAATATTATATAGAATATTATTTTAATAATAAAATTTACGTGGTCGTAGTTGGAGGGGTAGTTGTGGTGCTATCAAGATTAGAATAGTACCTAATTATAATTAATGAAATTGAAAATTCAATTTACGTGGTAGGAGTGGTCGTTGTCGGTGTTGTGGTACTATTGGAATATTAAACATAATTTATAAATAATGAAAATAAACTACAAATTACGTTGGAGTGGTCGTTGTTCGGGTGGTGGTTGTTGTTGGAGTGGTAGTGGTTATTGTTGTCGGGGTGGTCGTTGTTGAAGTAGTTGTTGGAGTCGTCGTTGTTGTAGTTGTCGGGATTGTAGTTGTGGTTCTAAGAAAAATAGAATATTAGTCATAATTTATGAAAATTAAAACAAATTTACGTTGTTGGAGTGGTCGTTGTTGTCGTTGTCGGAGTTGTAGTTGCGGTTCTAAGAAAAATAGAATATTAGTCATAATTTATGAAAATATAACAAAATTTACGTTGTTGGGGTCGTAGTTGTAGTTGTAAGAATAAAGAAATATTAATATAAAATTATGAAACTGAGAAACCAAATTACGTGGTAGGAGGGGTCGTTGTTGTCGTTGTTGGGGTCGTAGTTGTAGTACTAAGATAAAAAGATATTAATTATAATTATCAAAATTGAAAACCCAATTTACGTTGTTGAAGTAGTTGTTGTAGTCGTTGTTGGGGTGGTAGTAGTAGTACTAAATTTAAATATTAATCATAATTAATGATACTGATACTGAGAATATAATTTACGTCGTAGGAGTGGTCGTTGTTGTCGTTATTGGGGTCGTAGTTGTAGTACTAAGATAAAAAGATGTTAATTATAATTATCGAAATTGAAAACCCAATTTACGTTGTTGGAGTAGTTGTTGTAGTCGTTGTTGTCGTTGTCGGGGTTGTAGTTGTAGTACTAAAAAAATTAGAATATTAGTCATAATTTATGAAAATTAAAACAAATTTACGTTGTTGGGGTGGTCGTTGTTGTCGTTGTTGGGGTTGTAGTTGTGGTTCTAAGAAAATTAGGATATTAGTCATAATTTATAAAAATATACGAAATTTACGTTGTTGGGGTAGTCGTTGTTGTCGTTGTTGGGGTGGTCGTTGTTGTTGTACTAAGATTAGAATATTAACGAACTGCCTTCGTCGCCTTCGTAGTTATCTTTTGATTCTTTTATTTTGGTTTCTCTTCCTAGTTTTACCACATGCCCTAATTCTAAATTCACTCCCACTACTGTCCAAATTCAAAATCCTACTCATACGCACATACATACTCCTACCCCCCCTCTCCCTTCTATTTCCCCTCACCTTTCTACTCTCACTTCCATTTTCCAATCCCACTCCCCAGTCCTACTCTCACTCTCACCCCTGCTCCTACCCCCTCCCATTCCCTCCTACTCCAATCCAATAACCATTTCCCATCCCATCCCACCGCACTCCCCACTCCCATGCCCACCTTCAAAAAAAAAATGTTGGAAAAGAAATTTTGAAGAAGGGAAATTTTGGAGGAAGGAAATTTTATAGAAAGACATTTCCCAGTTAGGTTTATTCGTGTTGATTGTGGCATCCACTCCGTTGCCATCTACGGGATTGGGGGCAGGATTAGTGAATATCTGTATATTTTTTTAGAATTTTATCTAGAATTTTTGATTTAATACTTTCATCATTCACTAAAAATTTAACAGGACTGCAATACCTAACCTTCAAAAGCAGAGTCCGCAGCTTAAAGAGATGAAATATGCTCTATATTCCCAGAAAACATAAAACTTTACATGAAGCCTATTTGACCAAAGAATTTTTGATTTTGGAATTTAAAATTAATAACCAAGTACATTTATAGTATTGTAAATAGAATAAGGAAAATTCAAAAAAATTCACAAGTTATTTGACTTCCAAAATTGATAATTATGGAGGGAATGCTGTGTTCCAAATTTGAAATCAATTGGTCAATGCGCTCTAAAGTTATTGTGAGTACAGATATGACGGTTTATCCTAAAATTTCATTTTTTAAAGTAATTTTTGGTTTCTGAAGCATTTTCCGCAATCCTACTCCAAAGTAAGTTACACCACAAATTTCTCGCATTTAAATACCCCAGAATATGAATTTACTTATAAATATTCCCAACAAATCCCAAATTATAAAAATATGATATAATATATCCATATAGCTTATAGGGTTATAACGTAGCTAGTGCCATACTAAAATTCCAAACTAACTGCCATATAATTTTATAATAAGTATAGACAAATGATTAAATTCAGAATCAAATTTACGTTGTAGGAGTGGTCGTTGTTGGAGTTGTTGGAGTTGTAGTTGTGGTTCTAAGAAAATTAGAATATTGGTCATAATTTATAAAAATATAATGAAATTTACGTTGTTGGGGTGGTCGTTGTTGTTGTGCTAATTCTGAGGGTAGTCGTAGATTGTTTGGATAGCCTAATTAGTGCATATTTTAGCATACTTGTGACATTTTTTGAAAAAAAAAATATTTAGTAATTGGTCGTTTAATATTTCATCTCCGATCTTAATTTAGTTTAAAAAGATATTTGTCCAAAATATTTGACATTTGAAAATGTGGAAAGAATTTTGGCCTTACTGGGGAGGAATTCTCGTCACCTGACGAGGACATGTGACATCAAAATCTCGTTATAATTAGGGACTAATCAACGATTCAACTAATTGCAAAAGGATTGGCCTTTAATCATTTGCTAAAGGGCAGAAATTGCCTTCTAAAATTAGCAGCACTCCGAGATTTAAGAATTGGGGCCACTATCTATAAAGTCAAGTCCAAGTCGTCCCATAATGGTTTGTCTAGCCCCAATCTCGTTAGAATATTAAATATTAATTAATATTTAAGTCTTAAGAAGTGAAAAATCACTTAAAATGAAAAATATCCGAACTTTTCATGTCACTCCACTCCCTTCCCCGCCCACCACTGGGAGGAGCTTTGGAAGAAACCGGGGATTTCAATCCCAGGCCCAATGAAGGGAAGTATGTCAAGTCTCCAGATGCCTTTTTGATATACGTGGAAAGGTTTGGGGTCTTTAAAAAAGCTCTTTTTTTAAGAATAGGTACACAAAAATTTTAAAGGAATTCGGAAACTTTTTAATTTTTTTTGAAAGTTCCGACCAATATTAAGTGACTTGAAATTGCCGGATTTCAAACAAAATAAGATATGGGCCTTATCAACAAATCAAGGAGCAGATAGAATGAATAACAAAAAGTACCCACCATCGAAAATCTCCCCTAATTAACGTTATATAGGTAAGCTTTCCATAAAGTCTTGGAGTACCTTCAGTATTTATTTATAACAAAACGATATTTTTTTTGTAATTGTTCAATTTTAAGATACTTGTAATTACTTGATCCTGAAATACAATATATATGAAATTAAAAATAATTAAATAAATGTTAATTTTTTAAGAAAAATTTACTAACGCTGATTGTGATAATACGTAGGGTATGAGGACCACTATGGCCAACGTGTAAAATATAATGATGACCCTCATCTTGAATAAGATGAGAGTCACGAATATTTCTGGGACTGGAAAATTCCTGATTATCCTTTAAATACTCGCATAAATATTTCAACAAAGTTTGAAAACAAAGGTGCACGTGTGCACGTGTGCACGTGATTTAGAACCCTGTAAATATACTAATAAATCAATTAAAAATTTAAAGAATCTGTCCTCAGTTGTGTCTGCGGTCTAAATGCGCGATGACTCCAAGCAATAGTCGGGCGTATTTCCCTTTTTAGCCCGTTCTCTCAATTTAAGAAAAAAACGGGCTATAGTGATTGGTATGTCCGTCCGTCCGTTTGTCCGCACGATAACTCTCGAACCCCTGACCCGATTGACCTCAAGCTTTGCACACATGACCCCCATGACCTCTCCTGGTTCTGTGTGTATTTTGGAGGTCAAAGGGCGCGGGAAATTATGAATTTTTGAATTTTTCCCCATAATGTATACTTATAGGACTAAAAAATGAAAATGTACGAAAAATTGGTTTTTGACCTCCAATTAGATCGGGAAGTCAAGGGGGATAAGAATGACCTTCCCAAGGTCATCTGAGGTCAAAAAACCGAATTTCGGGGTATTCGGCTTTTTCGGATTTTTTGTGTTTTGGGTTAAATTTTAATGGGGGATCTGAATTATAATTCTGCCTAAAAATGTAAAATGTTCTGTTGAAAATGTAATTTTGGCGAATAATTTTTTGGGAATGAGGATAAATAATATATAAAATTCAGCAAAATAAAAATTGTATTCTCTCCAAAGAGAACGGGCTTTCTACACGGTTTACCCGTTTTATTTAAAAAATGCTCCTTGCTCTATATCTGTATTGTGATGACTCATAAATCCATTTCTGGCACGAAAGTCTTTTAATTATTTATAAATATTTGCATAATCGTCATCTAAAAAAGATAAATTATTAAAATCTATCTCTCCTAAAGAAAGACTTACCTATAAAACCAATAAATAAATGTCCAAAAAAAGAGAAAAAGATACTGCCGTAGTTGGACACCAAAAATTATTTTGAACATTTCGGTCAAAATTAAAATCTTATTCAAATTTGTTAATCGATAAAATATATTATTTATATACATATTTATTTATACGTAGGTACCTTTCTCTGAAGTTTCCAATTTTAACTCATTAAAAATAGAAGGAATATTTTTGTAAGCTTTTCGAACTTTTGCTACATACATACCAAGGGCAGGTGGAATAATAGCAAAGAATATTATATAGGGATTAGATAATATTTCACTCTCATTCCAAAATATTTGCATTAAATTATATAAACCAAAAATAATGGAATGTAGGCATAAATGACGCCATAATTTTATAGATTTTTGAGAAACCAATTCAAGATTTCCCGAAGAATTTAATTCGAAGTTAAACGGAGATATGGTTGAAAAAATAAGAGGAATTTTGAGCTGAGCATTTTTATTTTAATTTATTTTAATTAACTTTCTTAATAAATTGCTTTCTTTTATATATCCATACTTTTATTTTCTGTCAACAAACTTCACATTTCACAATGATATTATGAATTTATTATGAGCTTATTCCTAAATATTAAGAGCTACTACACGAAAGATAACATTTTAGAGATAGTGACAATTCCTGTATGGGTCGTAAATCCATATCTGATGGGAAATTCTTTAAATTATTTATAAATATTTGCAAAATAGTCGTGTAAAAAGGTTTAAACGATTGAAGAATATCTTTCCAAAAGAAAGACTAGACTTGGATAGTGTACTAGAAGACTTGTATAGTGTATATCTATAAAATCCAATAAATATATGCCTCTAAAAAAGAGAACAAGAGAATGATAATAAAATTATTATGAATTTAGATAGTCCCAAATATTTAAAAGCAATAACATAACACGATATACACTATATAACACGAAATGTAACATTTTTTAGAGAAAACAAGACATAATAAAAAAAATTAATAATATTTTTTTAAACTAGATATTTATCTATTATTAGAATTTACATTTGAAATTTTTCTTTTAACTTGTCTCTGGTCCAATTCAACATTTGCTGGATATTACCTATAGAAAAAGTTGCTTTTATCGTAAATTGCACGTGTTTATTGTTAACTTTAAATATCCGTAAATGACAATAGCTATATATAAGGAATGTCTAACTTTCTCTTAAAAGTCATCTATAAATATTCCGTATTTAAACTTTAAAATAATTTTGATTTTTAATTTGTTTTGATTTTTAATTTCCGGACGCTTTAAAATATGTTTTCAATTTATTACATATTAGCCATTGTCCTTTTGGGGTCACAAGGGCAATGTAGTCAAATCTATCAATGTACTAAACAAATCCTTAGCCAGAATGAAACGAGTATCTCTGGAGTGGCACATGCCAACATTTTGCAAACTATTCTCTCTGGCTGGAAAATTATATTTAAATTCTCTCAACCCATGAGTTCTGTTTCGGTATAATATTTTAAAATTAAAAATAAAATTAAATTAAAAACAAATAAATAAAAAAATAAATAAAAAATAGTCATCTGTTGCCACTCTTGACTCGGTCAGTCCAGATTCGACGGAATTCACCCTGAAAAATATGGAATGGAATCAAATGGTTCTTACTGGAGATTACCCAGTGGATTTCAAAGCTGAAACAAAATTGGGGGGCCTTAACATAATAAACGATTTATTAAAACCTGGTACTGAATTTGATATAAAAATAGCAGAGTATTGATTATTATATTGGATGATTGGATCGTAATTTATAATAAATTAATGTTTAATTTCAAACTTTTAAAATATAATGTAATCTATTCTACTTTATACTTTTTTTTCAAACTGTAATATAAGGCTTTAATCAACATTACAAAACAAATACAAAATTAAACACTTTTGGATGTGACATGATAGTTTAATAGGGGAATTATTCGACGAATTATTTATAAATAGTGGAATTGATTAAATGGGTTGAGTTCTGGCAGAACTCCTAGAATGGACTTGGCGTTTCCACGTTGCAGGTCGATGCTAAATCTTTCCCATAAATTATACTTATTATACTAAATTATATTTTATACTTATTATACTCGTATGGCAGTTAGTTTAGCTTGAATAAATGGCTGTAAAATATACAGATATATTAGGTTACGTATAAATTACTGTAGATATTTCTGAAACAAAATTGAACATAACATGGAAAAAATATTAGATTGATATATATTTTATAGTATCATTATATAATCATATAATGTTCTAAACTTCTAACTAAAGAATTCGCTATCGGTCATTAATCTCAACCATTTCTGAACTACGAGGCTTTGTGCGAATAATTAATCCAAAAAATTTGATAAGATTTGAATTATTGACCGATAAATATTTTAATCAAAGATATGTTAATGTTAATATTAATGTATAGCTGATTTTTTTTCCCTAGCTGATTTTTCGGTTACAATTGGTCCTCTCTTCTTTATAAGTAATAATAATCTCTGAATCACTCATCGAGTGCACATTGGGTAGAGTGTAGCTTTTATTTATCCGCCTTCCCTTTCTCTAATCCAAGATAGGATAATTTTGTTTAAGTCTTTATATTTACGCTTATTTTTTGTTATTTGTTAAATGTTTATATTTTATAGTGTCATAAAATGAAAAACAAT
>JAAZTK010000957.1:0-16198 GCA_036507255.1 Megalothorax incertus
TTTTAAATCTTGAATCTTCGGTGCAATTAAGGCGAGGAAGAGGTGTAAAGTGGTTTGATCAACCTCCTTGTAATCAGTGCTGCTTGTGATGTAAAGTTGAAGAGATATTGGAGAATATTTAGAGAAGAGAGCATAATTGTTTTTAATGGAGGCAAAATCGAGGCGGAATGACCGAAAAATCTTTGAATTTGCAAGGGTGATGTCCAAAAATTCATCAATCTTCTCTTGATGAAATTCCACCGAAAGGTCAATAGGCTTGAGATGACCCTGAAATCCAAAAAAATAAATATTTAGATCTTGAATGAATTTAAGTCTTAATTAGTATATTTTATTTACCAGAATTGATGCCCTTTTACCCAATTCTTTGATGTTCAAATGGTTCCATTTGATATTCATTTTTCGAAGCTTTTTCAGGTTGGAGACATTAACTTTGGCCAGGAACTTCACAATTACCT
This sequence comes from Megalothorax incertus, assembly GCA_036507255.1. Lineage (NCBI taxonomy): Eukaryota > Metazoa > Arthropoda > Collembola > Neelipleona > Neelidae > Megalothorax > Megalothorax incertus. Next base: position 456 of record JAAZTK010000957.1, read on the forward strand.
AAAGAATTTATTAAAGACTCTAATCTTGAAGATTCATTGTATAAATCAACTTACCGTGTCCACGAGGAATGGGTTTGGGGGGATTTCCGAAATCCCGAGGTTATCAGCCATCTTGAATCAAGGATTTAATGAATGTTGTCCATTTTGCGATATTTTGACCTCAATAGAATCAATTCCTTTTGAATACCAAGGAGGTATCGTATATAATTTACTAGGTAGTACGAAGATTGTAAATATCGATTAATTATCGTAGCGTCTTTATGATGAAAATTATATTTATTAGCCAATTTGTATTTAAAAATGAGCAATTGTCATCATATACGTGAGTATTTATTATTTATTCATTGTTAAAATGCAATATTTATTACAAAAAGAGGACAGGGCATCGGAAATAGAGAGCAATCTTGTCCAAGTTCTGAATCTGATCCGAAAACTATATGAATATAGCATAGGATTAGTATTAGGTAGAGGTATTAATCAAAAATGCTAATTTAGATGTATTATTTTACATGTTTATCGCAAAATGTGAATGATATTTTAGATAATTTGAGTCGTCGGACATTCTTAAAAAGTGAGAGATATTCATCTGGGTATTTAGGGATTCCGTACTCAATCACGATCAGCTCCTCAAGGCCTGGAATTTTTATTTATAGGATTAGAATTAGTGCTAAATCTAATATCCCTTACCCTTGAGATGAGATAAATGAAGGGGAGCTTTAACATCAAATATTTCGAGAACTTTGAGGGACTTTTTCCAGGCATGCAGTTTCCTTCCATCAACCTTGGCCATCCCCAAAAATTTGCGTACAGATTTGACGCATGATGATTTAGGAGGGACTCTTTCTTGAAGCAAATTAAAATCAGCAATTGGACCATTAGTCTTGAGGTGGACTACAGATTTGAATTTTTCTCCGAGTAGCTTGAAAGTTTTTTCCCAAATATCAAAATAATTTCTTTGATTTTGACAAATGATGGTGAGGTTTTGAAGGTGCATTGGACAAGTTTGGACACCTATTGGGAAGATTAACTCTAATGATTCATAATTTTGGACCTCCAGATGTTTTAGCTTGGGGAAATGGACGGGGAAGGGCCCCATTTCGAAACACCCGCTGTCAAATTGCTCTTGACCTGTTTCTTCATTGAAGATGAGGTGGTAATGACCCATAAATTTAAACGTGTGGAGCACCTCAAAGATTGGTAGTCGGATTCTGGAATTGGGAATATCTTCCTCTTCACCTTCGAAATTACAAAAGCATGTCAAATCCAGAATTTTAAGGGATTGGGACTGGGTTTGAAAAAATCCAGACAAATCCCGACAGACGCCTAACCAATCCATCCAATCTATTTGAATTAGCATTAGACTAAGTTGTAACGATTCCAATCTCATCCCAAACTGTCCAAGTGAGTGAAGAAAAGACGTCGACCTAAAATGAATGAAGAATTTTAATTAAAACTTCAAAATCCTTTCAAATAAAATATATATCTCATGCTTTGTGCAATCAATATTGAGTTGGGTCAGTCTACACCAACGGGAAAGGCCAATCGTGGTCAATTGATCAGTGGAAAATGGGTCAGTATCACAATTGAAACTCCTCATTCCCAAAACCATGAGATTTGGCGTATGATCAACCTCGCCATCTGGAATTATCAATTTTTATAGTAGAATCAATTGATTCGAGTGATAGGTCACCTCTATTAAGCAGGAATTTAAATGGTTGAATTGTTTCATCAGTAAATAGGAATTCTAATCGGGTCAATTTGTGGAATACTGGATCTTGATGATGGCCCATTAGTTCAATAGCCTTGTGATTGATAGGCTCATCATGTCCGTAGAGAGTAAGCCTAAGATCCTGAATTTCTGGAGCAATAAGACTGAAGAAGAGACGCAAGATTTTACAAATATCATTGGGTATTTTATCGATATGCAGATTGATAAGGATTGGAGAATATTTGAGAATGATGTTAATGTAACTCTTGAGGAAATTCAAGTCGAGATGAAAGGAGCGGAAGAGGAGAGGGTTTGCAAGGGTAGTCTCAAAAAATCCCTTAATCTCTTTGCAAGAAAGTCTTGTAACTTCAACAGCCTTTAGCTGACCCTGAAATCCAAAATAAAATTGAATAAATAACTTGAGTCTTGAATAATTATTTTTTTAACCAAAGTCGATGCCCTCCTTTCCAGCTCTTTTGTGGACAAATGCTCCCATTTTGCATCAAGCTTCCTCAGCTCCTTCAAAATTGATACTTTGACACGAGTCAGGATTTTGGTAATCACCTGTCAAAATTTAAATTTAAACTCAAGGCAGGAGATTGTGTGCAAAAAAGCAAGTACCGTGTCTACGAGGAATGGATTTCGGGGGATTTCCGGAATCTCGAGGTTATTACCCATCTCCGAATCAAGGATTTAATAAATGTATACTTTTTGGGATGTTTTTCTACCTCTAGAATAAATTCCTTTTGAACACCAAGGAGGTATGTATTGTATAATTTAGTAGGGTACTAGGTAAATATACGAGGATATACGACATTTATTAGGCAATGCAATAATTTGTTTTTGTAAAAATTAACCAATTTTATTTAAAATGAGGAATTGTCATCATATACGTGAGTATTTTTAATTTATTCATTGCTAAAATGCAAAAAAAATACAATATTTATTACAAAAAGACGACAGGGCATCGGAAATAGAGAGCAATCTTGTCCAAGTTCTGAATATGATCCGAAATCTATAAAGATAGGTAGAGAGATATTAATCAAAAATTCTAATTTATCCGCAGATTGATTTATTTTACATGTTTATCGCAAAATGTGAATGATATTTTAGATAATTTGAGACGCCGGACATTCTTGAAGAGCGAGAGATATTCATCCGGGTTTTTAGGGACTTTCGACTCAATCACGATCAGCTCCTCAAGGCCTGGAATTTGAATTAATTTTTAAGCAATCCTATTCTTAGGATTTAAATTAGTAGCACCCATATACTTGGTATAAGTAAGTAGCTTACCCTTGAGATGAGATAAATGAAGGGGAGCTTTAACATTAAATATTTCCAGTACTCTGAGGGACTTTTTCCAGGCCAGCTTCCTCCCATCAACCTTTGTCATCCCCAAGAATTTGCGTACAGATTTGACGCAAGAGTTTTTAGGGAGTCTTTCTTGAAACAAACTACCATCAATCTTCAAATGGACCACAGATTTGAATATTTCTCCGAGGAGCTTGAAAGTTTTTTTCCAAAATCCAAAAGAATATTCTCTTTGATTCTGAGCAATGATGGTGAGACTTTGAAGGTGCATTGAACAAGTTCGGACACCTACCGGGAAGATTGACTCTAATATTTGACAATTATGGACCTCGAGGTGTTTGAGCTTGGGGAAATGGGCCGGAAATGGCCCCATTTCGAATAACCCATTGTCAGCTTCAACTGTTTCTTCATTGATCATGAGGTGGTAATGACCCATAAATTTAAACGTGTGGAGCACCTCAAAGATTGGCAATCGGATTTTAGAATTGGAGTTATCTTCACCGAAGAAATTACAAACGCATGTCAAATCCAGAATTTTAAGGGACTGGGCCTGGGTTTGGAAAAATTCGGATAAATCCCGACAGACGCCTAACCAATCCATCCAAGCTATGTGAATTAGAATTAGGCTAAGTTCTAAAGATTCCAATCTCATTCCACCTTGGCCAAGAGAGTGAAGAAAAGGAGTCGCCCTAAAATGAAGAATTTTTTATTAAAACTTCAAAATCTATTCAATAACTCATACCTCGTGCAATTAATTGTGAGCTTGGTCAGTCTGCACCATCGGGAAATGCCAACTGTTGTCAATTGGTCAAATGGGCCAGCCTCCCAATTGTAAATCTTCACTTCCAAAGCCGTGAGATTCGGCGTATGATCGACCTCGCTATCTGGAAATGTTCGAATCTCAATTTTTTATTCAAATGGAATAAATCCTAGATTTACCTCTATTCAGGAGGAATTTTAATGGTTGAATGGGCTCTCCAACAGCAATGCATGCCAATCGGGTCAATTTGGGGAATATTGGATGATAATCCGTTGGTTCAATAGCCTTTTGATTGACCAGCTTTTCATATTGAGTAATCTTTAGCTCCTGAATTTCGGGCGCAATAATACCGAGGATGAGAAGCAAGAGTTTTTCATTCTCCTTAAAGTTGGGTATATTATTGAGACTCAGATTGATAAGGATTGGAGAATATTTGAGAATGATGTTAATGTAACTGTTGAGGAATTCAAAGTCGAGGTGAAATGAGCGGAAGAGGAGAAGGTTGCTAGTAAAGGTAGCTTCTAAAAATTCGTCAATCTCTTTCCAAGAAAGTTCTGAAATTTTAACAGCCTTTATCTGACCCTAAAATCCAAAATAAAATTGAATAAACAGCTATTGGCTAATAAATAATTTTTTTACCAAAGTCGATGCCCTCCTCTCCAGCTCTTTTGTGGAGAAATGTTCCCATTTTACATCAAGCTTCCTCAACTCCTTCAAACTTGATACTTTGACATGAGTCAAGATTTTGATAATCACCTGTCAAAATTTAAATTTAAACTCAAGGCAGAGATTGTGTGCAAAAAAGAAAGTACCGTGTCCACGAGGAATGGGTTTGTGGGGATTTCCGGAATCTCGAGGGAATCACGGTCACCCATGTCTCATCAAGGATTTAAATGCTGTCCACTTTTGATGATTTTAACCTCTAGAATAAATTCCTTTTGAACACCAAGGAGGTATCATATAATATAATTTAGTACTAGGTAAATATAAGAGAATATACGACATTTATTTCAGGCAATGATTTGTTTTTGTAAAAATCAACCAATTTTTATTTCATGCCGATATTTTTAAACGCCATCATAATTTTAATTCAATAAAAATTTTTAAATTATTAAGTAGAGCTTATAGATTGTTTAGGGTTAAAATCATTTTTTTAAAAATCGAGCAATCATATAATTTTTTAAATTGTAGAAATAATAAAAGTTAGTTTGCATTCGGGAAGAATTGAATTATTGTAAGGTACGAGAGATATATCTAGACTCTAGAGTGTAAAATTTTGAAATATATTGAATTTTAATTAAATTTTCTAGTTAGATATTCTGAAAATGAAAAATTTAATAATATCCACCATCGACGAGGTCATTGTCATCAAGTGAGATTGATTGCCGAAGGATGGACTCGTCAATAGGGGGCGAGAGGAGGTGGGGAGGGTGGCATACAAATTTTGTGAGCCGATTTGGCCCAATCTCCGCAATGTAAATCGAGTGTCCATCAGGGGAGACGCCAATATCGTGTGGGGAAATGAAACCCCGCGAGGATGTCCAAGTGTCAGTCACTCCAGATGATCGGATGTCAATTGTAAGCCCTTGGGTTTCAGCGGGATGCGGAATTTGCTCCATTTACACCGAAAAGTCGGCCATCTAGCAGGAAATGTCGGATTTTAATATAAAAATTACAGGGTTTTTAGGACTTTTAGACTTACTTGCATAAGCTACTCCAAAAATCCGCCCAACAAATAGTCCAGAGATGACGGCGGATGCCTCGCCGAATTTTTTAGGTTCGCGTAGACCCGCGTTGATGCACAGGACACGCCGATGCTCACGATCCGCGATACAAAGTAAATCCTCATCTTCAATTAGAGCTAGGGAATGCGGGATTGCAAGGTCATTCCCCTTTCCATCAGTAGATACCCATCCCTCTTGCCCGAATTTCCCGAGGAATTTCCCATCTTTATCAAATTTAAGAATCCTCGAATTACAATAGCCATCTGCGACGAATATGACACCGGAGGATGACACTGCGACATCCGTAGGCTTGCAAAAGTGGTCATTATCTGTCCCGGGTTCAAACGCCTTTCCGAGGACGAGGGAAGGGCTTTCAGATCCCGGAAGAAACTAAAAGAATTGATGAAGTTTGATGTGGATTTCATTCAGGAATTGTTAAAATACCTTAAACACTTGATGGAGAGCCACATCAGTCAGCCAAATATTATTAGCGTCGTCAATTGTGATGCCATGTGGCATGTAAAATATTCCTCCACCCCAAGACGCCACCTATCGGCAATTTAGAAGCGATTATATTAAGGAAAGATGCTTATTTTGAGGAAATCTTGAATTTTTACCATTGTTCCAGTCTTAGAATCCAGCACCACGATGGTATCCTCGTCAATGGTGCCCTCATCAGCTCTCTGGTAATGGTTAGACTCGTTGAAGGATCTGGGAGAATACAAAACGAGGTAAATCAGCATAAAAGCAGACCTACTAGAATATTCTATGTCGAAATATTCAGATTTGGGGGGCCGAAATGGCTCCGGATGCGGGCATTTTACATATTTATGAAGCACTAGTCTTGAATTTTGCGGATTGGGGGGAGTTTACGATCATCTGCAACCAAAACACGGGGTTTTACGGGAAAAATACCCGGATCGGGGATCTTTCCCTGGTCTAATCAACCGTGGATGAGATGTTGAACCGTGAAATCGTGAAAAATAAATGAGGTGGGGGAAATTAATGGTCCAGATCCTAATGAAAAAGCATTTTTAATAATTAAAAAGCTTACCCAGAGTCCCAAACTACAGTCCCCCGATGGAAGATGACTGGGTTCCCTGACTTGTCCACATCAACTCCGGAAATTTGACCTTTAAACCCCGAAATCATACAATTTAGACCATGTTTTAAGGGTTCACAAATTTTGGACGAGTTTTTTAAAGCAATTCTTACCCAAATCATATTCCTCAGAGGGGAATCCGGCCACCTCTTGAGGATGAGAACTCTCCTCCGCAATCTGGAAATTAGATTTAAATTTTTAGACCAGCTTGGCCCCAAAATCTGGTTTATTTAAAAGCTTTTTAAGCAGGATTTGGAGTTGGATTATCTTAAATTGGAGTTTTTGGAGCTCTTTTAAGGCATACTTTTAACTCTACCTATTTCTGTATATTGCAGGTGCAGATTTCTCGGGGAAATACAAGTTTTTCCCTCGGGAAATCCCGTACAAATTCCCCCAAAAGTTTTGAAACATGTTCCTTTTGGAGAGCACTTCCAAATAGGATGAAGTTAGAAAAAGAATGGCTTTTTTTGGAATCGATTATTGCGTGACTTTGCATTTTTATAGCCTAATTCCCGGAGATTCCACCAGATTTCCCGATTTATTCCCATTTGGTCTTGAGTTGGAAGTAATATCCATAATCCGTCAGTTATCCTACAATCTCGGTTTGGGAAAGCCCTCCAGGCCAGGGGATTAACCCGAGATTGGACCTGGAGAGCCTAGAAATCCCTTTTTGGGACAAAATTAACTCAAAACCCGCTGAATTTTTCCTAAATTCATAAAATTGGAAGGCATATTTTTGAAATTCTTTAAGGTTTACATACAATATATCACAACTTGTCAAGGGCTTTTAGATTTTAAGGGTATAGGATAGCTAATTGTGATTGCATCTACTAGATATCTTGCACTTTAATGAGTATATACTTTAATTAGCAGCTTAAAATTGCTTTAATTATTTAAGGGCTTCCTGGACGGAATTTTTGCAAAGTCAGTATCTAATAGGAATTTCTGCTCGGATTTTAACGGTTTTTTCAACAAATGGCTTACCTTTTCTTCAAAATTCCTTTTGAGGACTGTCCTAAAGCTCTCGTCCTCCTCGTCAAAAGGGTCTCCAGCAATGGGGGAGTAGTCTGAGGACACTAGATCACCCGGAAATACAAGGGTCAGAGCGAGCAACAAGTAGAATAGCCCCATATTTTAATTGCAATCAATTTCAATTGAATTTAAAGCCTTAATTTGTATTCAAACTGGATTAAAATGGCCCTAAATAAATTTCTGGAGCTCGAGGTTGTAGCTGGAGTGGATTGTTGGCAGCTGTTGAGCTTTCCCCGTGTTTCTGTGTAGGCGGAATGTTACTCCGTCCCTTAAATTTGGGGCTTAGTATGCTGGAAATCCGGGTTCGGGGTCCAGGAGTCGGCGCAGGTCCATTGATTTGCATTGAAAAGAGCTGGAGTGAAGTTGCTGACGCACTCGGACCGAGAAATCAATATCTGAGGACCCTAAACACTTGATAAATCCATAATTGAATAGATGGACTTGGGGTTAAATGGACAAATTGAGAATTCTAACCCACGAACAGACCGTAAACAGACCCTTAAGATCTTGGTCTCAACTTCTCAAGTCTTGCAACATTTCTTTATTCAATTTAAACCCGAAATGTACACTATAAATTCCAGCACGATCCCCTCATCTTGTACAAATGAGTCCATTTAAACTTTAAAACCCTTTTTTGACATTCTAACGGTCTATCCTACGTTGAAACATACCGAGTATTGCTATATTTGAGTTTGTATTTCAGTCTAGGACTTTAATAAATTTTTATATTGCTTCTATTTACGATAATTCTTTTTTGTAGTACATTTTAATTAATTTTTACATGCTTTATATAGGAATTTATACTATTTTGACAAACCTATAGCTAGTCTATTTGAGTATATCACTTTTTAATTGCTTTTGACGCTCGTTTAACTCACTAATCATTAGTAATAGAACAAGGTACTGATTCAATTATTAAAGTTTTAGACAATCCAGGTCTGCCTTTATGAATAATTATTGTAGAAACCCGTCTAGAATTCTTAATATCTTTTTTATTGAGTAATTGTCTAAATTCTTAAAATTCTTACTAAAAAATTCCCTGAATGGCTCCCTAAAATAGCCACAAAATATAAAGTTTTAACTTTTAAGGATAGGTATTGAGCTCCTCATCTGCCTAACCATTGATGGTGTCAAGTCTACTTCTTCGTCCGACGACCCTTGTAAGATCTACGCCGGAAAAAGGACTTTGAAGGGTTCTCGGGCTGTGTCCTGCAACAAAAAAACATCAAAAAGCATATTAGAATCGCACAAATATACCAAAATCTTCCAAAATCTATCAAAATTCGCAAAATTTTGGATATTTTTAAAAAGATTTGTTCAAATTCTCAAGAATTTTCGAAGGAATCGTCGAAAATTTGCAAAAATCTTTGAAAAATCCTCAAAAATGCATCATTTTTTAGGGTTTAAATTTTAAATTCTCACCACAAATATCCGGAACTTGACATGGAGCAATAGGCATTGTACTATAGGGCGAGAAATGAAGCAAAATCCTTTAAAATATTAATTACTCGACTCAGCCATCAGCTTACATATTTGCCAGGGCTGGAACAATACGAGAATAATGGGCATTTGCACTTGAATTTGGTTGAGAACTCTTCTTTGCACATTTCGTTCCACCAGCACGTTCTCTATAGGGCAAAGAACGCTCGATTTTAATTAAAACCCATTAAAAAACCCTCAAAAGAGGTCTTAAAACCCATAAACTTTTTAATTGTGCTTACCTCCGTAAGATAATCATTGATGGTCGCATCATACCGCTCAGCCCTTTGCCGATTGACCCTGGAAGGTGTCGACCCCTTACTCCCTGACCTCAATTTAGCATTGAGGAACCTTCCCTCCCCTTGAGGTGCAGGCTCCCTCTTGATCCTCGGAGACCCTTGACCTTCAAGGGCTCCAAATACCACCAAAATCAACAAAAAACCACAAAACTTCATTCTTGAAACCTGGCCAAACAGAAAAATCAACCCAAAAACAGAGATCAAATCCACTTTCGAGGGAATTGGGAGGTCGTAATGGGGATGAGTGTCATTACAATAAAGAGACAAGTGTCAATTAGGGAGCACAATTAATTAATTATTTGTGGGAAATTGGGGAGAGAGATCCTCCTCCGCAGCAGATCCCTCGAGAGAGCCCATTCAGCCACCCAATGTATAATCATGCGCTGAAAAAAACACCCAGTATACCCCGAATTCCCCGAATTCCTGGTTTAATAAATTCCCCAAGCCAAGATCATCTATACGCAGAGGTATTCAAGTATTTATGAAAGACAATACAAGGCTAGAAATACAATGTTACGGGAATTAAATGATGCCTGATCATTAAAGTCTTAATTAGGTATATCAAAGATGCATATAACTAATTATTCCAGAATGAGACAAGCCCCGGCATGGGATTTCAAGTCCGGAATTATTAAATTCGATGCAAAATGCTCAAATTGATGCTTATTTCCGGCCTGGAAACTCTTTAATTAAATAATTAAATCTTTAAATTATTTACGTCGATAAATTCTAGGAATTGAGCAGCAAATTAAGCTTAATTGACCCTGCCAAAAACAAAACTCGTTCCTTTAATTGACTCCCGAGGGCTTTGGTGAAAAAAATGGGCATTGGGAAAGTGACAATGATATCCTCAGCTTATGTGATGGCATAATTCAAATTAAAAGATCAACAAAATTAAATATATCTAATAATGTTGATTAATTCTGTGAATAGGATGCCTATAAAATAAGATGGAGGATTGACCAAAGTCACACTCAATCTTATGAATATTCCAGTGACGAATATACCAAAGATGGTATCCTTGAATCTAATCCGGTCAATCTTTGGGGCTGTAATTGGTAAGTTTGGCTCCTTTTGGCCTGAATTAAAATCAATTTTAATTTTTAATTAAATTTTTTAAAATGATTTATTAAAGGATGTTCATGCTGGAAGGAAATAAATCAAAATGGTCAAAAAAATACAAAATGATGCTTGATTTGAAGCCTATCCAGACACAAGCTTGGGCGGAAAAAGGCTTGAAAACAAAGACTTGCCTTACTGCTACATTCAGTAATTGTCTAATTAATATTTATTATGCCAATAATAAAAATTAATTGAATTTAGATGCTTCAGATGAGCAGTCATTCAACGGTAAAATAGGAGCAACTCGTAAGGGGGGCTACAAAGTGTTTTCGCTTACAGAGCAAATGTTTAATGTAATATGATATACAATATATAAATGATGATCAGGAGTATTGCTAATTAATTAATTATTTATTCCTGGCAGGACTTTGACTATATGGAATTCACATGGCATATCAAGATCTGCGGAATCTTACTCCCTGATCGTGGAAGGCGACTCAAAGCCCTCTCAGAACACCTTGGCATGATGCTAGAGGACACCAAAGCTCATGACATAATATTACGCTGTGAAGGGGTCAATATGACTGCAAATAAATGCATATTAAGTGGTGAGTATCAAAAGATAAATTGAAATTATTCTAAATCTTTTTTTAAAGGGCGAAGTCCCGTATTCAAAGCCATTTTTGAGTCGGACATGAAGGAGGCGAGGGAATCTCTTCTCGAAATCAAGGATTCCACTCCAAGAGCGGTTAAAGCTATGCTCCAATGGGCTTACACCTGCGAAATTGATGAGAGAGATCGGGAGTATGCTCTAGAGACATGAAATTGGCTCATTTCTACCAAATGCCACTTTTATTGGAAGATTGTCAGGCTATTCTCATTAGCCAGATGAAAAAGGAGAATGTAATTGATGTAAGGATTCTTCAAATCATTTTTAATAAATTTAGAGAGCTTGTTTTGGCTCCAGATTGACTTAAATTCAGATTCACCTAATTTTTGACAATTATTTTTATAGATTCTGGCGGTGTCGGACTTGCTAGGCGCAAATGATGTGATCAAATCAGCAATTCCGTTCATTTTGAGGTATTAATTTGAAATTTCAATATTCATGTCTTATTTGGCAATAAATTAAATACTTCAATATGATTAATTTTTTAAGGGACCCCTCTATAATTGAAACGGAGGAATTTCCGAAGAAAGTGAGCAAAGAACTTCTTGGTCAAGTCATTAAATCCCTCCTCGAAAAATAAAAAACATCGATTCTTAATTAATTCGTATTTATTAAAGTGTAGATTTAATTTATCTAATTAAAATAATAAAAATTGAACACATTTCCGCGATCAAATTCCAAAACCGTTCATTTAAGAATTTTTGTATAGCTTGGAGAATGATCCTTTCCTCGTGGCGTTGGCATCCATTGAATATACTTTCAGACAGAGTTTAATCACATCATCATTCGGGTATTTGGTAGGGTCAAATGGGTTCATGTGGAAGCTCATGGCTCGGCCTTCAAAGGTCACGGTGGTATTTCCTCCGGAGAGATTAAAATCAGCACGCGAGGACCTCGAAAGCCGATTCGAGCCATCTTCATAATAAGAAGTCATATTTGGCGCCGAGACGCTCATGGCCGGTCCATGTCCAAAAGGTGACTTCGCACGCGTAATTAACTGGTAAATCCCGCGAGAACGGAATGACACGTGTTCGCCCATAAAATTCAGGTCATCCGGTCCGCAACCGCAACCACCACGCACATAGGCGTCCATATCTTCGCATTTGCATGAGGGGAACGCGAGTGGTGAGTTGATGGACTCGATGAAATAACGCGCAGCACGGCCGTGAGAGCATTCGATCGCTAGAAATTAACCAAATCGCGTTAAAATCATCGCGGTTTTTTAATTTGCAAAAGAATACTTTCGTAAACGAGAAGATTGGTCTGCGGACATCCGATTTGGCGTTCCCCGCCGTTCGGGAAATGGTCCACGTGGCCTGACGCTCCGAGGTAGCCGAGATACCCGCCAAAAAATAGGGATTTCCCGCCATTAGTGTGGATTATATCTACGTACAATTAAAAAGAATTGGAATAAAATGCGCTAAAAACAATTTCTGCGATTTTGCGTTCGAATCCGAGTGGTAACATACCCACAAAAAGTGCATCAGTCTTATCAAGCTTGGCGGAATCTGGAAGGAACCGGAAACTAGGGCCGGCAGGGTCCAATCCTTGATGTAGAGCATCAAAAATTAAACAGTAGAGACATCTAGCGGGAAAAAAATGCAAAAAGGTACCTGAAATCCGGCCGATTGTACCATTTAATAATTTCCCAGCCACTCCCGCGACATGGGCTCCTAACGAGAACCCAATCAGATGGACAGAGTCCAGGGTTAGGCTGACCATTTCCGAGAGCCATGTCATCATCTCGGCAAGACGCTTAGCGGTAAGTTCTGGTAGGGTGGTCCTTAATGGAAGAGATTTATTAATTTAATTTTAAAAAAGTTTTAAATGAAATGATTAAAAAACCAGTAAAATATTGGCAGTGTAAAGAGGGTATGATCCACGATTATGACGTTAACATCAGCCAGTTTGAGGTACGCATCTCGCATATGGATTAAATAGTATGTGGTAGCCTGCTCCGTGGCGGTATCTGCGTACCTTTTTTATCGAAAGAATATTTTTCAAGTTTAAAAACATTAAAATATAAAAATACCCGTGAATTATAATTTTGGTAAGCCTTTGGGGGTCGAAATTCGAGGTGAGGAGCGAGTCCAGGTCTTGGTACTTGATCTCGTGGGCCAGGACAGGATTTTTCCTGCGTTGTAAAAATTAATAAATCAATTATGTAATTTTTACATGTTGAAAATTGCCCAAAAAACATCTTGTAAAATAAAGGCGCGGGTTAATGAGAAATGCGTGAGGAGTAAAAGTGCAAGTAAATTAGGATTTGACCTTTGTCCATTTAGACTTAAGATGCCTATTGCGAAACTTTAAATTAAGAAGGAATTGGCTTTCAATTTTTGTGACTTTTGCAGCTTTTTTATAAAGGCCAAGGTCTGTTAATTTGGGGCATTTTTGAGGCAAAATGTAGGGCAAAAAAGGTTCAAAGCCCCTTCAAATTTGACCAAAATCCGGCCAAATCACTTGAAAAATAAGCCAAAATATCTGAGAATTATTCCAGAAATATTCTACCTGGTCCATAATTTGAATCGGACAACATTCTTGAGGTTAAGCCACCCAAAAAGATTTCCGAGGGTCACCTTTTCCGGTTTGACTTGGTCAGGGTCGTTGACAATCCGGTAGTGATTGTAGGGGAGTTTTTCTCGAGCTTCAAATATGGCATTCTGAGACGCTGGAAATATTTAAGAAATGCAATTTAATTAAATTCCGCAGTTTAAACCAGAACCTACCGCTTAGGATGACCGAAAAAGACACGAGAAATAAGCAAATTCGTAGATTGGAACTGATCATTCCAGGAATAACGCCAAAATTGGGTTTAAAATGCCGTTGAAACAGATTTGATTGTTGAATTAGGCCTGGAATTAAATAATTTGGCGAATTGTACCATTCTTTCGCCTTCTAAAGGCGAACTTTGAATGAATAAAAGGCTCAGGGGTGATCCTGTGAATTTTTCGAGGTTCTTTTTGACCACAATAATCCTATAATCCTACGGCATAATGCTAAATTATATAATTTCACGATACGATAGGTTATGTAGTATAACAAATGTCAGTTAGTAGTACCTAGTCATATATGAGTATACAGAAAGAGATAGTAATGATTTTGGGGTAGTAAAAAGTGAGCGTGTTTGACAAACTTGCCCCTGACATTAAATTCTCATACGGCTTATAGGCCAATAGCTAACAAATGGGCGATAATTGGCCCCAAAAATCTCAAGCAAAACCCATTGAAGAATTACTATTACATTGTTACATACCTACGACCACAGGAGCATTGTTTTAACAGCATTATACTACTAATTTAATGGTGTGATTGTAATGGTCTGGTTATTTAAAGCCCTCAAGTCCTTATAAAAGGGGTTGAAAACTTGCGTAAAAATGGACTTTGGATCTTTAATCCATTAGCTATATATTATAGATAGGAGATTAGAGTTCAAGCATTTTTAAATGCATCCAAATGACCAGAATACACCTTGTCCAAACGGGCTTTTAATTTACTGTATACTTAAGGAGCTTGCCAATGCAAATACAATAAAGATTCTTCCCTCAAAGACATGTTGAAGATCTAGTCCAACAGGTAAATGAATACGCATATAATTATAGGTATACCCATTAGAACTGGACGAGTCAGGAACCCCTCTTGACTCCTCGAGTTCTATATACCTAGTGCCCCCAAAAATAAATTGTGGACTCGTTAATTTATGCCAAAGATAGTTCATTAACTAATGCAATACTATATTATCCTAAATTAAAAAGATGTCTCGGTTAGAAGTTATGTAATTTCTTCCGGATGAAGCTAAGACACGATGAACTTGGCATTTCCTATATGGGGAAATGTTCACAGCCTATTGCAATACGGTCTAGATCAACATTTGGCCCCAAAAATAAATACTTAAAATCTTTTAATTGTTTAATGGGACATTTAACGGCGGTCGATGCATTTCCAGCAGGGTCAAATCAAGGGCTATTAGATTAGATCTTACTCGTATATTTCCAATCATATATTTCCCCCTATAGAAATCAAGCTATTCTTCCAGAGGTTGACCTTTGACCTCATAAATTCCTTCAACGGGTGACTATTAAATAATGGAGGCTATCAAAAGCCAACCAAATGCTCCCAAGCCCCTCGTTTGGGACATAATTGAAATAATCCTCGGGAATTTGGAGCCTTCCGAATTAAAAGCTTGTCGACTTGTCTGCCACCAATGGAATGACTTTATCAAACGTGGGGAACTTTACCTAGATTGGCAGTCCTCAATTTGGAAGGATCCTTCCAAGAATTTTGTAAAGACCTTGAGGAGCCAGACATTGGATCTCAACGCTACAAGATGGAGGTCTCTCAGACTTAAAAACGGGAATACTCCGCAGTTTGAGCGTTTTAAGAATGACCTATGGCCTTTTCTGATCATGTCCATCTTTGGCAATGTCAAGATTCTCGAGCTCAAGAGCTGTACCCTTCCTCTACCGCTGTTTTTCCAGTTCCTCTGGAGTTTCCCATCCCTCAAGGTAGTGATATGTTTTTTATACCGACGTAGTTATAACGAAGGAAGGTATATACGTTTCACCTGAATATTTGTCCGCAAATCTGTCAAGACTA
>JAAZTK010000958.1:0-16187 GCA_036507255.1 Megalothorax incertus
GGGATTTAAATATAGCACATTTCTTGAGGTCATCTCGATCATCACCGTTCCATTTTAATGCTAATTAAACTTAAAATCCAAATTTGCATAGTATAAGCGAAATGTATTTTTAAATATCCATTGTGCATTTGGTGGAATCTCTCCAAGTCTACTTGCTATCAATTACTCATTATCCGATAGTACACATGTGGAATTATCTGATGCTGGCAGAGAAGCATTAATTGGCAGAACAATACAATTAATTGATCCCCGAGCCAAATGTGAGCTAAATACCATTTAACCGAGTTAGACTTGTGCTCTCGGCCAATTCGGGTCTTCTTATGAAATGCGGGTTGCAATTTCAGATTAACCTTAGCCCTATACCTTAGCGCTATAGGTAGAGGTATGCTAGTCATATAAGCTTAGAGGGAAAGCAAATGATATTATGCTTCATAATGAAATTTAAAGGCTAAAAGATTGAGGGTTGAGAAAGGACCACAGTCTACCAGAAGAATCCGAGCCGAGCCTATATACCAACCTAATAACCTGGAAAAGTTCTAGGAATTTCAAGAATCTTCCAAAAAAATGGTACCACATACAAATATCGCATTTAGGACTAAATTGAAACACTGAAAAATATCATTTTGATAGCATTTTATTATTTTTACAGGCCGAGAATTTTGATGAGAAGCAGTTGGAAAGTAATTGAAAAATTGGGAATCAATCGATATTACAATATTAATACCTAAACTTCCAATATTGTTTTAAATAGTGCTTCGGACAGCGTTTGAATCATTCAAGAAGCCAGATCAAGGTTGGATGATGCTTAGGATTAAAGATGCATCTGATTGATTGAATCCTTTGAAATAATAATTAGTAAATCCTTTGATTTTTTCCACAGACTTTATCCAGCCCGATAATGTCGGAGCAATTCTCCGAACCCTTGGACAGACCTACAATACAGCAATTCTAAAAGTAAGTTCTATACGATAAATAAATATTTCATTTTGGAATACTTTCGAATATTTTGCTCATGGGTTTCTTTCGAATATTTAGGAACTGATCGCAGGTACTTAAAATTGATTAGTTTTAAAGTTTTATGAACTTGTATTTGGAAATATTATCAGAAATTGATGCGGATGGCTCAGGTATCTTTCATAACTATTGTACTATAGTCTATTGCATTACAATAATGCTTTCTTCCAAGAATTTTAAATATTTATCCGTAATTGAAAGTTGAAACTAATTAGAATGTTATAATATTTAAAATTTAGGAAAGATCGAGTTTGACGAATTCTTAATCTTAGCTGGTAAAAAAAAGATTTATTTCCGGGAAAGTTCATTAATTGATTGATTTTTCCAGATAAATTTATGAACGCCGAGGGTATTTTTTAATCGAGAAATGTCCATAGGTTCATAGAGATCAATTTGAGTCATTGGGTATTCCAATTTTGTATCGATCATCTAGATTTCTGCATAACCCTTTAATTCCAAATGACTTCCAAAAGTTCTATGAACCTTTGGATAATTTATTTAATAATTAATTCGATCGTTGAGTTCTGGATATTTGATGCAATATTTTAATTATACTTTACAGATGAGGATGAACTTCGAAAGGAACTCAAGGTACGAGATCTAATTCTAATTTATTTTCAATTATCCAAAAATATCTATTTTATACAATAAATTATAGTATGTCCATATTTCAAGTATGACTTTTTTTGCAGGAAGCCTTTGTTTTATATGACAAAGAAGGTCTGGGATTCATTACCAATGATGTTTTCAAAAGCATTTTAGCAGAAATTGATCCAGGTATTCCAAACCATATTATAATTTTCAAGAGTTGACGTTTAAAAATGATTTCCAGCCCTCTCAAATGAGGAATTGGACGCCATGATCGAAGAAATTGATGAAGGTATTGTAAATTAATTCCTTTACTACAATATAAAGCATTAATAATCTTTTTTAAAGATGGAAGCGGCACTCTTGACTTTGACGGTAAAAAAATCGAAACCATTTATTTTGTTCTAAATATATTTAATTGCTTAATCGAGGCTATTTTTACCCATTCGCGATCATTCTATAGATAATTCTTTTGTTTTGTATTTTTATTCCTACTACCTAGAATTTCTTCAAGTCATGATGGGCTAGAAGAACGTTACTTCGCTGCAATTCTTTTATTTTGCACCGTGAAAAATCCCCTTAAAATTCGCCCCGATATTGGACTTTATCCAAGGTTTGAACTTTTACAACTCGGTAACGGTCTCCAGACCAATCTTATCTTACCACCCCATTAATCTTCCTCACTTGTATCCATTTGCATTCACCATTTAATATTTATTAGACCTGAAAAGAAATCTCTAAATTCTAAGTATCCTATTGTATCAAACTAATATAGCATTGTAATATGTATGTACTAGCACACTGCTATTATGTATGATATTATTGTATTAGTACTCTAGTACTATTACGGTACCTACATATGTCAAGTCTCAAAATAACCTGGCCCTGATGTAAATTAGAAAATCCAATCTGAAAACACATCAAATTTAATTAGGGCTTTCAAAAAGAAGCCGAGAGCTGTTAATTAAAAGGGTTATTAAAAGAGAAGCAGATTTATCTGTACAAGCTTAATTGGCTGGAAATAAAGTACTTTTTTGTTGGATTTTTAATTGAAGGATTTGTGTGTAAATTTATTTCAAGAGGTCAGGTACGAAATCTAATTATAAATGGGGAAATAGAACTTACATATAATTAAAATCAGGTATTCATAATTCATATAATTTGTATTTTTAATTTAATATCCTATCTTACTATGCATAATTTGAGTTAAAAGGTTGAGTTTTGAATTGGATTCTAAATTTAATTAGAATCTACGATAAAAGATTTTAGGTACTGATTTCATCCTCGGTGTCCATTGCTAGTATTGCTATTGTGCAGAGGTTTGAGCTTTTTCGGCAAAGGGTTTGATAGAGGTAGAGCTTCTAGGCGCATTGGGCGTCGAATCAACGTTATTTCCGGAGATTTTATATCTAGAAAAAGAATGCCAGGTTTAATAGACCTTGAAGTATTTTAGCTGCGTAATTAACTATTTTTGCCGTTACTATTTGGGGATGGTGTTAAAGTATGCTGCTGGTTTGGCGACCCTTTCTTTCCGGGGGGATTCGGCGCTGAAGAATTCGCGTTCTTCAGATTGCACAGAGCTGTGTTGAAATGGTTATTCCAATTAATGATGGAATTTCCGTTTCCTAAATACAGTATGGTCAATTTTCATTTAATTTGAGCTAAATTAATTTAAATTACCCAAGCCTCCATTCTTTGTACTCGAGAGATCTGACCATTTTTCTAAAAAAAATCATTGTAAGATTTATTTCATATTTTAAGGGATTTTTTAAACTTACTGAGCACCCTATTGGCATCTTGTTGAGCCCTGATGAGAAGATCCGAAGTCTTCTTTTGCTTAAAATAATTCTGAAGTACATCTTGGTTTGCTTCAAATTTCTAAAATTATGCGGAATTTTAAATAAATAATCAAATTAGGAATTATGAGTTATTTTAATTTGGGATTTACTCACTTTTATCAAATTTGAATTGGTGAAATCATCAATGTCATCCTCGTTCTCATCCGAGCTGATTCTCGGTGAATTTGCTTTTGAAGAAGCTCGGTTATTTCCATTATTGAGATTTCCTGAAATGTAGAAATAATTCAAATCTGACAATTAATACATCCTTTTTTTTCAATAGGCAAACCCGCAGGAGGTAGCGTCGTCTTGATCAGAACAAGATCTGGTAGCTTCCAACGCTGATTCTCATCACTCCATATAGCTTCAGCCTTGATGCCGTCCAAATTCCTATTTTTCAAAATGATACCATTAAAAAATTCTGGAATTTATAGAAATCATTACGCATAATTGCAATCCCTTCGAATGGTCGGTTGGATTTTATCCAATATTGCTTGAAATAATTTAATTTGCTGATCTTGCCTTCGTATCGTCTCGAGGTAATCAGCTCGATCAGCTTGGAATTCTGAATAGAGATCCGAGATTTCTCGCTCTAAAGATCGCACTTTTTGCTTGGATTTTTTCAGAGCTTCCGTCTTGACACGAAGCTCTTCCTGGATATTGTCATAAGCCCTTAGAAGTAGTGCGTCGTCATCATCTGACCGATTGAGCATTGCTTCCGCTGCTAATTTGGACCGCTTTTCTGCGGCTTTTTTATTTTTTTGAAGCTTTTCTTTGAGTGCAGTATCGTGAGCCCTCTCTCCGCCGACCTGATATTTTTGTAAAATGTAGCATTAATTAAATACAGATATTGAATGTCATCTTCCATTCGTAATAGAAATGTATGCGTATTATCTATTGAATATTCTTTAAATTTACCATATTCTCTTCAATCTCCTGAAGTCTCGCCAAAGCTTCTTGCTGCTCCGGGCTTAAGCTTTGTCCAGAGCTATTCCCTGAATCGGAAAGTTCTCTTTCTTGCAATTCACGCTGGTATTGCTCTTTGATTGATTCGACATCAGCTTGAAGCCTGGATAAATCAGATTTTAATTTAATGATTTGCAAATGTAGTATGCTTTAAATTTACCTAGCCCTATCTTGCTTTTCAGCCTCGTAATGCTGTCTTAATTCCTCCAATTGATGCTCATACTCTTGCCGTATCCTCTCCTTTTCCTCTTCAGCTCCAGAATCAGACCCAGATGATGAGGAAAATGCTCCACCGGACTCTCCACCATTCTGATGCCTCTCCAGCATCTCTCGGAGTGCCAAAATCTCCTGTTGATACTCATTGAGTAGCGCATCTTTCGGATCTTGATTGATCTTTGGCTTGTTTTTGATATTTTTAGCTCTGTTAGCGTAACGCAGAGTGCTGAGCGTCTCGTCGTAGTTGTTATCAGCTGGAGAAATGCACGCAATCATGGCCGTCTTTGTGTTACCCCCGAGGGAATCTACATTTTTTAATGAGAGTAATTATCTGTAGGAGTAACTTCTCACCCACTTTAAATAATTCTATACCTTGAAGTAATCTTGTAAGCTTCGAATCCCTATATGGGATATGCTTTGATTTGCCATCAACCAGAGCAGAAATGACATTCCCGAGTGCAGAGAGGCTTAGATTAATTTTTGTAGCCTCCTTGAGCCGGTCACCGGTCGACCCTTTTTTCAAAAATAAATATTTCATGGGGAATCTCACTAATTATTATTAATCTTGTGAGTTACCCGTTTTTGATTGTCTTTCGCTTCCCGCGAGATCAACCAGATTCAATTTCCCTTTCCGGATTCGTTGTGATCCATCCATCATCTCGATCTCGACTGTAAAAATTGAGTGTGAACGACTGGAATCCGCATTCATTAATGTGGAGCCTAAAAAAGCATATTTCATTTTTTTTTAAATCTCGCATTTCCCCTTAAGAATTTTTCAGTGATACCAGTAGCCCTGCTCTTGAACCCACGTTCGAGGATTGCTTCGCATTCTTCTATCGAATGTACCGGATGGTATGAAAGTCCTGCAAAATTAACGAGACAAGGTTAAAACATTGGTTGGCCGACCCTGGGTAAGGTCAAATTTGCGGCTCATCATTAATTAAAAGGGCGATGGTTTGGACTTGGGTTTGGAAAGGAGTCGGGGGAATATTCCATCGATTTCCAATTAAATTGGCGATCGAAGGCTGAATTTAATTGCGAATTATATGATTCGCCAATGTTTGTATTGTAGTTATCTAACTAACGAACCTCCAAAGTTAGAAGGTATAACTCCCGGGTTAAATAATTAAGGGGGAAAAGTTTGAAGGATAAGCGAAGGTCGGGTGAGCCTTCCCTAATAATTCACGAGTCGCTTTTTTACATAAGATATGCTTAAATTGTCCACCTCTATCTTTATAGGAGGTACTAGAACTTTTTCGTGACTAATGGCTTGTGCAAATAGTACAATATTACAGTGGCATATAGTCGAAAGTATATTGTATTTTTCCTGTAGTACCTACCTAAATTCTTTATTCTTTAAGTTCCAGCTCTGTGTAAATAAATATAATTGATTGGATTTGTCAACTTCAACCTGACATTTGTTGGAGACTCTCTTCATTTCCTTTCAGGGGTAAACACTTGAATGGCCCAACTTGGGGGGGAACCCAACCCAAAACTCTTTTAACCCGAGTTTGCCCAATCAATATGAATACCCATACACACACATGAATTCCATGTTTATTTAATGTATTTATTGAACAATCGGAAAGCTTTTAAGCTTCTTCGTGAAGATATTTGATTATAATACGGGGGCTTTTCTGGAACTGGATTATTAATATTAAATTAAATGTATCCCCATTAAGGATTAACGTCATCCGGACCTACCGATCGCTTCGACATTGAATTTCAAAGGCAACTTGCATAATTTATATGCCTTCGACTTGGTATTAATATTTATAGCCGGGCTTGATGAAAATCCCTTTGAATTTGCTAAAAAGTTGCAGTGCATTTAAATGATAAATTCAAGGACTTGGGTTTTGAAGGTCTCGGGTTTGATGTAATTGCAAAGGAAAGTCTAACCTGAGACGTATACACCTTTCTCCGGGTGCTCCTTAAGCTCGAGACGATGCCGGGTATCTTTGGCCAGTAGATCACGCACTTCTTCATTATATACTAAAGGTCAAAAGGTCATTTTCTTTAGCTCTTTGTTGTGTAACTAATAAATCGAGCGTTTACTTTCGAGGTAGGATGCGTGTACAAGGTATTTGATATTGTCAGAGGACTCGATCGCTTCGAATATATGCTCAAACGCCGAATGCTGAATTCCCTAAAGGTTTAAATGCGAAAAATAAATATTAGATTACGGAATATAGATATTTTGTTTTCAATATTTTGTTAAAGTTCCTTATTTTCAAATTAAGTTATGAATTGTTTTGAATATGATTTCATAAAGCAAATTTACCCCCATTGTAAAAGATTTACCACAACCAGTTTGTCCATATGCAAATACCTATAATGTCAAAATTTGTAAAAAATAATCTAATAGATTTGTAACATTTTGCTAATTTTATATGGAATATTTATCATACGGTTGCATTGTATCCCTCCAAGAAGCTCTGGAATTCAATGTCATTTGAAATTTTAATTTTAAAAATTCTTTAAAATTTCAAGATTGTTTAAATGGAATTTTTAAAAGACCTCGACCAAAGGGTATGTCGATTCAACGTAGATTGAATCAGTTTTGCTTTCAATCCCATAAACTCCATCAAAAGAGAAGATCTTTGGGGGTGCGGAACCATCATTTGGATTCGTCAAATAGCATTGACATTCCGAATCGATCCGTACAACGGTCTGTTTAATTAAACGGGGAATTAAAGTAATTTGCATATTTAAATAAGCTTTAAATACTACTATTTCCTCCTTTCTAATACATAGGTATTGTACTATCTGTGTATTAAATAGGCATTTTTCTCTATTAGTGAGTGCATTGCCCAGAACAAAAGGACGTGGACCTTTGGACTTTTGAACGCCAATATTCTTTCAAATGCCCATTTATTTACTATGATGGGACTCTGATACCCTCCCCCCTAAAGAAAGAAAGTCTTCCTGCATGCGATAGATAATGGCTCCAATTTACTTATGCTAATTTTCGTGGATTATTACACCGTAATGGACAAAGTTATGGAGACCATTCCAATATAGGGTGAGCTGCTGAAAGCATTTATCCTGATGAAATCCACAAAACTTGTAGAAATTAGAATTTGGGAAAGTTTTGTCGGAGAAAGCAGGAGAAAGTAAAAAGTGAAAGAATCTCTTATTACATCTGGATATTCCTCCTAGAGGCACGCCTTAATTGAGGGGTGTAAATCATTTTCATAAGTTTAATTCAAAATGCATTACGGTAGATACATATTTCAATTGATCAATTAAATAAGTTTTCGTGGGGGTGTCCCGAAATTTTGATGTCCACAAACTTTGTTTTTAGAATTCTAAATAACTTCCTAATCCAGGATCCATTTATTTCACTTCCTTATTGCTTCTATTCGAGTTTAATTAACACTCCCGACCTTTTCCCCCCATAAAGGGGAGGATCCTAATGCGGAAATTCCATTTAATCAATAAAGCTAATCGAATTTGGCTATTTTAACATGAGGGTTCATTAATACTATGTAATCTGGATAATCTACGGGGAATTTCCAGTTTTAATGATACATTTTTGCTCGAGAATTTTAATTTTTCGTAAATATTTATATGCAAAATATATGCAAATGGTTAAAATAATTTAAAAAATCAAGCTCAATTTGCTTACCTTGCATTTTAGGCCCTTTTCTCTCTCGTTAATCGGTCGGCATCGAACAATCACCCTTACGGATTCGGACATTTCGGGGGAATTGTAGATCCGGGCCGGATCTTAAAATATTCGGGTTTAATCTACCATTGGAAATCCAAGTCCAATCAGTTTATACACTAAAAAAAGATGGTAATCTTCCAACTAATCACATTCCAACTGTGTACACTTGTCCAATCGAGCTTTACAAACAGTAGATATTAATCTCTCTTGAAAAACTCGGGAATTCCTTCAAATCCAGGCTCTGACTACTAACTGGAGGGGTCCGAGTGTCGATTTAAATGGAATGTTTGGTCCGATAATAAAAGAAATCCAATTTGTGCGAACAATAAGTTCGTGAATTGGAATGAACAAATATACTCTTGTAAAGAATGAGGACAAGTAGTATTCAACAAATAGGATATATAGGTAAGAAATGAGGAGAAATGGGATTTGGGGCAATTCACTCAACCCCGAAAAATTCTTATGGACAAAAAGTACACACTTGTCCCGAGTCCAGTTTGTTCGGGCAGCCGCCAAGATGCATACTAAGCGAACACGGGAGGGTATTTGTCCATATAACTATGTGGGCTTCCGTTCTTTCTTCGCCTTCAAAAAGCCACCTGAGAAGGGGGTCAATGCCGAATCGATATGCTTAATGCACTATTAGTCATATAGGGGACCAAACATTTGAGGTTTTGCTTTGTAGTATTAATACATACGATATCTGTACAGTTTGATTTGATGTCACGCATATTTCTTTAAGATGCATGCTTTGTTTTTCACATAAAACATGTAAATGAAATAGGAATTGCGTTTTTTCAATACCGCTCTATTATAATTAGCCTAGACTTTTACCATTTCTAATAAAGAAACTTTATTTGGCCAAAACCTCGTCTAATTTCCAGGATATCCTATAGTCTAATCCATAAGGAATGCCACGAGAGAGACAAAGAAAGTCCTGATTTATTTCCCTGCCCCAATTCCCGTAAACTAGAAACCTTCGCCATTGATTTCATTTTTCTTACTTTCTCCGGATCAGAATGCAATGAATTATAAGAATGAAAGGGATGATTTATAAGATTGAAATTTGCATATTTTATTATATTATTTCAATTGCTTTTAAATCTGCCAATACATTTTATTCTTGTGTAGCCGAATACAGATAAACATCCAAACGCACTATTGAAAGAGAATGTAATTTTTTAAACTACCTGAATAGTTACTCGTAAAGTTAAATCGGTTACCGTTGCCCAAAGATTTACACAAAGCTTTGGAAAGTGTCGCCTGGAATTTTGCAAATAAATTATTAAATTTTAATTCTAATGTAAAGTTCAAACCTGGCCATAGAAGGATAAGTCCAGTGGAATGGGAGCGTGTAATAGAATACCCATTGCCCCATATAAAGAAGAATCTAGAATTAGATCATTTCAAGAAAAAAGATATTTTTTGATAGATTTATGTAATTTACGGCATTTTTCCCTTGTTCTGTAAGCGGGGATCCTGACCACCATTTCTTTTTGTCAACAATATAATACCTGAAAGAGAAAGTAATAAATGTGAAGTGTCAATCAGGTCAATAAAACCTTACAAAAATAGTTGAATGACAAGTGCAGTAGATCCCGAAACTGTTATAAAACTCAAGCTCCAAATATTCCTGAATTAAAAAGATTTTGATATTTTAAATGAATTTTTATATTCTGAATTCTATTAACTTATTTATTGGAATAGGTCCTCCTGTAGCCTTACAATAGGTTAAAATTGCAGTGATGGCACCAGTTAAAACTGCCCAAATAAACCATCTCTTGGCGTATACTTTGAAATCCGGAAATATCATCTAAAATTTTGGACTTTAGATTATCCTTAAATTAAACTAATTACAATAGCTATTTTCACCATTGTGGTTCCTGCTTGAATTCCTAACCAGACTATAAGTACAGTTGATAAATTTCCTAATAAGCCCTCAGGATCCCATCGAGGGATCTAAGAAAGTTCCGGAGTTAGATATTGCAAATATTTATGATATAAAGTTAACCTTGTATATAATATTGGTTGGAAAATCGAACAAATGTTTATTCCCAAAAATTTGCTGATCAATATATAAATTTGCTCCTGTAAAATAGTTAGTTATAGATAATTTAATGGATAAAAATTAAATAAAAATAGATTCATACCACCAACACAGTTCTCGGGGTTTGGATATTTTTTAATTTCGTCAAATAAGTGCATTCCACCAGGGCCAGTATAACCTGTAGGACATTTATTTAAAGTTCCTAAAAATATCAAAAAAATTTACCGGTAGGACAGCCGGGCACTTCCAGGAAAAATGTGAGTAGAGAATGTGCTAAGATAAATAGCAAAACGACGATCCAGCCACGCCAGTTGACCTCAATGTCAATGAACCAATTCCTCAGTTTTGATTTCCCAATCATTCGCTGCTCATATTCAAAATCCATCAGATAGATTACAAGGATTGAGCAGACTAGATAACAAAATGCATATCTTTGGAGGACTCCCATAAATCTAAAAGTTTCCCATTCAATAGGAACCCATGTGGAATTTTCGAGCCAGCCTAACGCCACTAATTTGACGGATCGGACGAAACAACGCTAAAAATATTTTAAGATTAAGAACTTGTATGATATGTATGATACGATATGATATATTTTACCCAAAGGATTTTATGGCGAGGTACGCCACCTAGAATTAAATGAATTAAATGAATTAGACAGGCATCAAGATTGAGATCGAAGGCTTACGCCGAAGTTGTCCCCGAACGCTGAGCGGAATACAAAGACCCATTATCCACATTAGCCAGCTAAATACAAAATCCACGGCTAAAAATTTAAAAAAATAGGTTAGAATTCTGAAGCCTAATTTAAATGGGGAATTTCTTACGAAGTAGCCCATCCCAGGTTATATGCGCAAAGAAATAATATCCACCACCTCCAGTCTAAAATTTTAAGCATTAGAAAATGAATTCCCGCTTTCAGAATGGCAAAATTACGTACATTTGAAAAAATCATCCAAACTGAAGAAAGTCCTGAAAAAATGCCGTAGCATTTATTTAAATTTTTCCATAATATCAAAAAAAATTACCTCGAAACACGTCCAAAGATTCCATTCGTTTTTTGCCTCCATCAGCCTTAGGGGCTTCTTTTTTGGGAAAAATTCTTGGTGAAATAAATTTATCATACACGAGTTTCAAAACGCCAAATCCCAAAAAGAAAAAGAATGCCAATAATAGAGCTAAATATATATTTCAAACAATTTTTTAAAATTCATAAAATAAATTCAAAATTTTACGAAGGTAGATGTTGACAGGCTCAAGATTTTCCTTAACCAGACAATTATCTGCTTCAGCAACAACTTCATATACGCCAAATTGACCTCCAGTAAGGTCAAAGTCACAATATCTATCGCGAAAGTCATTTTGACCAACGAGGGATGGTTGATTTGAAGTTCGGAGTCGAAACTTCGTTGGCCATGTAACTTTAAAGATGTGCCCATTATTTTCCTCGTTTACTACTTCCTTTAACTCGTAAGGGCACTACTTAAATATATTATTAACTCTGTCATAAATAACCAAAATATTAATATTAAAAATCTTTAAATGTAACCTTCAGGCATTCACTGCTGACTTCATAAAGATAAAGCGGCACGGCAGAAGTTACATTTATCCATGCTTGTTCGATAAGGAGCTGAGTAATATTAAAGCCTATAAAATAATAATTAAAGGGATTAAATGGTACTTGTCACTGCACATTTTTAATTTGTATAAATATACATATTGTATTATATTGGTACTTAACTTCATAAAAGTCGACCGTATTTTCTATCCAACTCATTTTTCCACCATTTGAGACCAGGTAAAGGCGAACGCAAATCAGGAACAGAAATGGACTGAATGGACTGATGAATGATTAGATGATAGAAATATTTCATTTATCGAAATACTTTTTAAGTTTTTATCATATAAAAATATTAGGTGTACATTGAATAAAGTGGTTTAGATAAGAGCCTGTTAACGGATTTAATTAGCCAAATCAAATTTAAATGTCTGCAAAGAGACCTTGAAATCAAGAGTAAGCTAATACTATACATATATACTTATAGGTACTACTGATCCTGAATATCAGTATAATTGGAATTATGACATTGCGATTTAAATAGTACCTAAATTGATGCAATGTCAATCAGTATGTTAGCCATTTGATTTTATTATCTTGTTGACAATAGCCGTACATGTTATATTAGCTCCGAAGTATCTATTGAAAGTTAAAGTGCCCAAATAGTATCGTATACATTCAAACAGAATATTGCTAGTTTTTAAACATTATATCTTGCCAAATTCAATAATAATATATAATTCCTGCCTGAGATAAAATTCAGAATCCTGCACACTTAATACCGAGTATTCATTCTCAGTAATTAAAAAAATCAAATAGGGTGCAATTCAAGTTTAATTGAATGCAATGATGCACATTTTTTTTTACCCAAATATTTTATTTTGATTATCCAGGGTATAAAAGTATCCAGAGAAATTTCCAAACATTAATCTGGATCAAAATCGCGATTTCTAGATCCCGGATTGACGAGATATTCTAACATCAAGATGTCAAAGGTGGACGACCCCCAGGGGAAGGTGTACCTCTTAACCTGCACCTCAAAGTATCCCCTGGAGGGCTGGGAAAAACAACTCCGCAAAGGTTATATACGTAGAAGGAAAGCTGGAGCTCCACTGGAAATGACATCAATTAATTTAGCTTCTACCTTTGTCACCACTCCATTCTCACCTTATGACACACTCTCAATCGGTCTTCCCGAGCTCGTCGTCGCCGGAAAGGCCATGGGACAACGGCCATTTGCATTTGAGGTTATGGTGGAAGACGACCGTGGAGTCAGACGCCGATTCCACGTTTCGAAACTCGAGAAGAGCTTCCATCGAATAGGGAATACAGCTTACCTTCCTCTCGACCTTCCTGATGGATGGATTGAGATGACCCTTGATCTGGTCCGCCTTACTCGGCGTATATTCAATACAAATTACGTTCAGACTCTCCGGGTGGCGATTCACCCGAACTTTTATCTTGCAGAGGTATATTCAAGTATTAATTTTTGTCCATTTGTATCTAATTTACCAATGCTTTTTAAGGTATTTTTCCAATCCTCTGGAGTGGCAATTGACTTGAGCAAACGTAAGAAATCTCCACTTGGAATCATCTCCTCCGGTCGTAGAACCTCATTTGACCAGATCTCAAGAGGATTAGTGTCCAGACGCCAATCTGGAAAGTCAGTACGAAACAATTCCATCAAAGAGGTCACGCCTAAATCGTCAAGCCAAATACCTCCGCAAGATCAAGCGACACCAAAGAAGGAGGAGGAACCTTTTCAAATTGACAAGGATCGCAAAGTATCCCCAAAGAAGAGGAAAAGTGAAAAGTCCCAAAATTCATTATCTCGATCTGGAAAAGTTTCGAAAACAAAACTATAAATTCTATTCAAAAGTCAATTCTTGATACATATCAATCTCAATTAACAAAATTGTTCAATCTTTGACATAATATGATTCGGTAATAAATTTTTAATTGTAAATAAAAATTCTAGGAAATGGAAAAGTCCTTTCGCTGATGATCTAATCTAATAGATAATTCTTTAGATGATTTTTAGTAGGAATTTTATTTAATAAATCTGTGAAAAAATTTTCCAGTATGCATAATTTATTTATTTATATTATTAATTTCAATTGTTGCATCAAAATATAAATGAAATCGAGAGTAATATTATTTGCGAGTATAAATTATCCTGTCTAAGCTATCCTGTGATAAATTTTCTAAACAAATTAATTTTTTAAATATGTTAAGATTCCTTCCCCTAATCGGCTTATTTTTTTGTGTATCAGCTCAAGGTATTAAAATATATTATTTATAGAAAAATGACAAAAAAATATTTCATAATTCTTAAAATGTAATATTTCAAAAAGATGAACTTATCGAGGTCGGCTCGTTCGGAAATAAAGGTTTTTATTTGTACTCTCGCCCATTTGACACTTCTCGGGTATTAAAAAGCACAAAGTTTCGGAATTTATTGTACTTTATGGAGCAATAAATGTTATTTTACAGCTATTATGGACAAATGCAAAACAACTTTGCGAAAAAAACGATCTAACAATGGCAAAGATTGAAAATGAAGCTGAGAACGAATTTATTCAAAATAATACGCCCATGGGTAGCTTTATCTGTAAAATATCATTAAATTTTTAATAGAGAAATTAAATTCAGATGAAACTTATTGGATTGGAGGGGTGAAATCTGCAGGAATCAATTTGAATTTCAATTGGAACGATGGCACACGCGTCGAATATTCAAATTTCAGGGAGACTCCAATAATTGACACTGGACGAAATCCAACTTACATTGCTGTCAACAATGGAGTTTGGATACAATCCTTTAGTTTTATATCGGTAAGAAAGAATTTTAAAATATATTTTTTAAATAAGGAATATTCTAATTTAAAATTTAAATAGGAAGGATATGGCGTCTTATGTCAAGGGGAAGCAAGAGATGAGCCAGTAACTCCAGAGACTCCTGAGATTCCTGAAATTCCAGAGGATCCAGAAAGTTCAACGCCAGAACCTTTTTGTAGAGCTGAAGCTCTCAGAATGATTGAACTTCTCAAGCCGAACCCAATCAATTTCTTTCGAATATTTCTTGATTTGCAAAACCATCTGGCGAGATGTAATGATCCAGAGTTGGACCGTGAGATCCGAGCAGAACTTGCCAAAATGTTCCTTGATATTTAGAATATAATAAAAATGATTCATTTTTTGTTCATAACATGTCCAGAAAATTTTAAAAGAGAAAAATTAAAAGTTATATCGTATCTGTTCTATTACAATACAATAGTACCTAATTAAATGTTTTCTAAATTAAATAAAAATAAAGAGATCATGCGAGAAACGTACAGTATATAAAATTAACATTAATTCAAAATGTTCATCTTTTCTCATATGCTAATAAGCAAGTTTCCTTAAATATCATACTTGCTACTAGTAGGTTGCAACATTCAAAATGAAATGGATACAAAAATTTTGTTTAATTTTTTGCTGTTAGAGTCAAGTTTCCTAGAATTTCTTTCTTGAATTTTTTTCGCAAGATCTCGACAAATATCGCTGAATCCCGGGAGTTCTCGCCAAATGCAGCCAGTTCTTGATTTGATGCACCAGTTCTAACCAAATCTGAATCCAGCCAGTTCTCGCCAAATCCCGCGAAATCCCGCCAGTTCTCGCCAAATCCCGCTGAATCCCGCCTGTTCTCGCCAAATCCCGCTGAATCTCGCCAGTTCTCGCCAAATTCCGCTGAATCTCGCCAGTTGTCGCCAAATCGCTGAATCCTGCCAGTTCTCGCCAAATCCCGCCAGTTCTCGCCAAATCCAGTTCAAGCATCCTTAGGACCCTAAATTCTTACTCCTACCCTTGTAAAATTGGGAGTGGGAGGATTTTACCACGGAGTGAAAGTAGGAGTGGGAGTGTATATGCTTTTTTCATAGTTCTTTTGCATATCATTTAGAGATCGTAATTCAATTCTCGATATATTTATATTATTCAAAATCAAATACGAGTACCCTATCATTTTTATAAAAACCTGCATACCTATCTATCTTAATTATAAAAATGTAAATAAACAAAGATTCTTGGAATTAAATATATATTTCTTTATCCAAATATCCGATGATCAAATCATTACCAGATTTTTAGTATGAATAAATCTGCGCAAATAAAATTTCCAGTATGTATAATTTATTTGTTAACTGTAAATGTTCCTCATTGTTGCTCTATATACAGTATGTTTGAAATATGACGCAAGGTGTTTGAAGTTAAATAACTTCGTCCCCTGCATAGTTATATAAATGTTTTATTT
>JAAZTK010000959.1:0-16183 GCA_036507255.1 Megalothorax incertus
GCAAAAAGGGGCAATTTGGTCCACTTTTGGCGATATCCGGCCAGGAGCCAACTAATCCGCATGTCAATTAGCGAATATTTAATTATTTAAATATTAAAGAATCATATTTGTTTTTCAATGGCTAGATAAATATAATTCCAGTAAAACTCTTCAAATACTCTAAAACTACTCTCAAGCACGAAGTAAACACTCGTCCAAGGTCATTCTACTAATATCGTATATCCTAGAGCATATCAGTTGAATTCTAGCCTGGCCTAGTATACAATGCCAAGTACGGAATATATTATTATTTCATTACGGATTAAAGGCATTTTACTCTCGATCTACGGGCTATGTAATACCTACTCATATAAAGGCATATAGTACGATATATCATTTATTAGTAGATGTTCATAGAACTCTTTCTATTTAAATATTCCTCTGCTTGACAAACCTATATATCAGTAGTCCCAGGTTCTGATATTATAAATGTCCATCCTTTGTAGCAAGGAAAAACTTGACAAATATCAGTATATTATATTGGTAGCATTTTGTAATTTAAAATCAAAATAATAAACGATTCAACGATCAATTCGCATAAATACATTAATTATGAATCAGGCTAGCATCCATGCAGAGACTAAATTGTACGTATATTATACAAAGGATAAATATACATACAATTTATATGATTAATATTCGTATGTATTGGTAGTAATTAATTCAATGATATTATATAATTATTTATATTTGGAATACCAATGTAGTGTTGGAATGAATGAACATTATTTGATGTACCCTACATAGTCTACAAGACAAGTATTGTACAATACAAGAAAAAATATCATGTACGAATCGTACAGTACGATATGAAAATATGTATGTTTGTACAAAGGGTGATATGAGAATCTCATAATGAGATAGAGTGATTGCAGATAAGCCCAGAGTTAACTTATCTCGGCCAATATTTGGACAAATCCCCCCAACTTTGGTCGTGGGTTGACATCATCCATAAAACCCACTCACTTGCATTTGGGGTCTCTACTCATTTTTTTTATTACCCATTCTCTAACCAGAGTTAACTTATCTCGGCCAATATTTGGACAAATCCCCCCAACTTTGGTCGTGGGTTGACATCATCCATAAAACCCACTCACTTGCATTTGGGGTCTCTCTACTCATTTTTTATTGCCCATTCTCTTTGCCAGTATATCCGTAAAATCAAACACACGGCAAACTTTGCGGACAAAACCACACCTTTGCCTCCATTTCATTTGTAATATTAAATTGCACATTTGTCCCATAAAGTTTAAACTGACCATTTCCGGTCGAGGAGGTGCTCTGAAGTTGGAAATATGGCATTAAATACAGAAGTATTTTCAGATAGGATATCCCAATTCAAAATTCTTACTGTCGTAAGTTGAATTAATTGTACCCACTATTGTAATAATTTAAATAAAAATTCCAATTTATTTATTAATTACCTATAAAATTTATTTATGTGCATTTAGATTCTTGGCGTGATCTCACTTGGTTAGTTTTTTAGATTTCTTAATAAAAAATTGCAATGTCATTACATTTTATTCCAATATTTCCCCCAATTAGGATTCACTGCGGACACATATTTCAAAAATGCAACGTCGGCCGAGGCGTTCCTTGCTATCGTGATCATCTTCTGGTCAATAACAATCAATAAAAAATATCTATAATTCAATAATTGACAGTCAATCAATATAATTATAGGATACTATCAATCGTTTGGATTGTCCTCCTTATCCTAGGCGTACTTAACCCCTCGGATATGGTCCGAAAAATTGTAAGATTTTGGATTAGGATATGTGGAGATTTAAATTATTTCAAGTTCATAAATTAATACAAATTATATTCTCTTCAGGATGTCGTATTCCACGCAATTGCCGCCGTTTGCTTGATAATATCCGGAGTCATCTTTTTTATTTGGGCTTGCGTCAATAAAAAGCATGTTGCAAAGCATTCAGGCTGGTGGCTGATAAGAGCACTGATTGGAGCGGTAATTAATAAATATTATTGAAAATAATTAATTAATTCTAATATTTATTTAAATATCAGATCACGGGGATAGTCAATGCGGTTCTATACGGCCTAATTGCCTTCAACATCTTCCGATCTGGATAATTGACAATTCCAGATTGTTCACATTACGAATATTAACCTAATAATAAATCAATTAATTAATTTTTCTATTTTTAGAACCCTAATAAATAAAAGAATATGTTAAGAATTATTTTTAAGAGGATTAAATGGGCTGAGAACGTTGTTTTTTACTCAAAAAAGTATACCTTCCTATCCAGAGCAGATCATTAAATCTATTTTGGTTTCCCTATTAGATAATACCCATTCTTCTTATCAGAAGCTCTTTGAGAGGAGGTATTTCCTCAAAGGTTTGCTTTAATTAGAGGGATTTCTTTGCTGGAATGAACGGAGACTGGGTTAGATCGCTGAGTATGCTATTTTTAACAATCTTCTAGAGTTCTAGGACAATGCATTACTTGTTCCCTGCCAAATCCTAGTCGGGTATTCAACTATAGTTCACACTTCACACTCTCCGATAAATCTGCATTAGATTTGTTGCACAATATCCGTATGTCTGACTATCGTCTACCTTCTTGGCTAATTATATACCTAAGTTAAAGCTCTTTACATACTTTATTAAATGGCATATAGTGACATAGTCAACCACAGAACTTTGTCGCTTCTAATGCTCGTCACATTATTCTACTAGGTCAGTATTCACTGATTCAGGATGGAGGCAACCAGATTCATTTTGGGGGATTTGCCATCTCTTTTGGGGGAAATTGAATCACGAAGAAAAAGTCTCAAGTCAACCCCCGAAAAAGACATTTTGGATCTTTGCGAGTGTTTCTTAAGGGAAGGGTACCCTCATAGGGCCCTAGAATTCTCCGAGAGGTTGCCCCCATCAGAAAATGTGTCATTCCTTCGAGGGAGAGCTTTCATATCTCTCGGGAAGTACCTTGAGGCTCTGGAAGTCCTCCCAAAATCGTCACCTCTCTTCGAGGAAGCTCAACGGAAGCATCTTCAAAGGATTTCGGGGCGGTATGACCCAGTGTCAATGCTCACGAGGTCCATGGATAATCCTCTCGACCCTTTCGACTCGGAGGCGACCTTATTCTTTCACTCCTCGTTGGAAATATGCGAGGATGTCGGCGGAGGTCGCGGAAGGGGCCTTGTCGCAAAAACCCAAATCCCAGAAGGAAAAATAATTCTTGTGGCAAGGGCATTTGCAGTCGAATCCCTTCATTCTGATTATTCATCCGAGTCTCCCCTTCATGGACACTCATTCGAAAAGTTGGTTAACCGCATCCACCGTCTTTTGGGAGTCGAGCCAGAAAGGTTGGATGAGTTCTTTAGTCTTTATGCAGGTACCATTAATATTTCCTTATCGAGTTTAATCAGCACGGCTAAAAATAATAATTTCTTTCAGGACAAGATGCCAATTCCCTCGAATTGAGAAAGAGGATAGAGTTTGTGTGCAATTATAATGCATTTGTCACAAGATGCAACAAACCCGGGGGTGGCAAATTGATAAAAATGGGTATTTTGAGATTTATTAATATTTATTTAGATTAAAATATCGATCAATAATTTTATCAAATAGGGATTTTTGTGAAACCGGCCCTTTTGAATCATGATTGCTTGGATTTCAATTGCGATTGGTCATTTTATGGACAATTCCTCCTCGTGAGGACAATCAAGACCGTTGAGAAAGGAGAAGAACTTCTCATTGCCTACTCCCAAGCAGCACATGGATCTCCCCGAAGGCGCCATGAATATTTTCACCGTGAATTTGGATTTATTTGCCAATGTCGAATGTGTATTTCTGAAATGAGAATCGAGTCGGAGGAGGATCGGTCCACGAGGAATAATTTATTAGAAGAATTCCATCAAAAGGTCAGATCCAAAGAGGAGATTGATCCAAGGTTGACACTCCTCGAAATTGAGAATTTAATTCGTAAAATCCCACCGGAAGTGGCTCCAACTCTCCTTCCTCCGCTTCGAGCCATTGGGAAAATCTATTTGGGGGAGGGAGAAATTGACTTGGCACTTAAGGTCAACCGAGTAGCCTTCCAAATCATGGATCGAGTTGACTTTCGATCTGTTGTAGCCATCAACTTTGCTTTAAACCATGTCCTTTGCTTGGGAAAAACGGGGGAAACGGAAAAAGCGGCATCTTGGCTGAAATACCTCAAGAAAATGGCTAAATTGTTCTACGGGTCTGTCGAGGTCATTGAGGTCATTTGTATGCTGTCCATCGAGGAGGTTGAAGGATTTCTCAAGAACTGCTTTTTGATAAAGCATTTAAGTTGATGAGTTTCATTTTCTTTCGTCATTTTCGCATATATTTTTTTCGCTAAAATTGTGTATTTTAAAAAATCGAACAATAAAATTGGTTTTAAATTAATTTCTGTAATTTTACAACAAATCTTGGTTTAAAGGTCATCAAGCTTGAGGTGTACTTGTGATTTCCGGGGTCATTTTCATTTTTATGAAAATGCGGATTACCCAATTTTTCTATTTATTTCTGTTTTTTCTCGTTCCTCAAAATTCTGAGGTCAAAGGCCAGATTTTTTCTGCTCAAACCGAGTTGGAGGGACTCTTCACAACAAGTAGGAAGGTGACCAGTCTTTACAAAAGGTATCTGGAGAAGGAGGAGGAGCGGTTAGAGGTTTTAAAGAGGAGATATCGGAAATTGCAAGAGATTCGTGATGACCCCCTTTTATTTCGAAATCCCATTGGAGCTTTCCATCTCATCAAGGCCCTCACTATTGAACTGGAAGGATTCCTCAACGCCACAAAACTACCCAAACACGCTCGAGGTAAAGAATGTCTTTTTAAATTATTTAAATCTAATAATTCCTCCAAGATTTTCGAAGTGAAATCCGAAACCTCGAGGCAAAGAAAAAGCTCCCTACCATTGGGGAAGACCTCCTGGGGTCAGTGGATGCGATTAGTCGAATAATGAAAACTTATCGTTTGAGCACGGAGGATTTCATCAAGGGTCAAGTGAGGGGTCATTGTTGTGCTCGTCCTCTTTCAGGTTTTTAATTAATTTGCCGTCTTTGTAATTTATGATATTTAATGTTGATGAATATTAGTTGATGACTGCTATCAACTGGCTCTCCGGAACAAAGAATTGGATGATGATATGAATCCCAAATATGCCTATAAATGGGCCAAGGAAGCACTCCGTCTCTACAATGAAAACAAGGAGGATGAGAGACCGGAAGTGACAAAAGTTGAGATCCTCCATCTCCTCGTGAATACTTCAATGAAAGTAGAACTTCTCATTGAAGCCATCAAGGCCATACATGAGGTAACCCAGCTTGAGCCATGGAACGAGAAAGCGAAAGAGGACCTTCAAGGATTTGCCCTTATTTATTCCATTGCTGGAGAGGATGTCAAAGAAGAAATCCCTGATGAGAAGGTCTACGCGGAGGAAGATGCAAAGGTAGGGTTTTTAAAATTCAAGAACTTTATCTAATTATTAAATGAAGATGAAAGCATATATGGCTGGCAATGGCAAAGGAGTATCGAGGGATAAAATCTACGAAGCCCTTTGTCGAGGGGAATTCCAGCAAAAAGTGTTCCATGACCTCAAATGCCAGTACATTCATCGCAACCACCCCTACCTCCTTATTGGTCCCGTAAAGATGGAGGTTCTTTATCTTGACCCGGATGTATTCCTCTTCCATGATGTCATCCACGAATCTGAGATTGAGGATGTCAAGTTGTATGCAACTCCAAAGGTCTGATGATTAATAATTATTGAATTAGTCATAAGCAACTTTAGTGTACTAACATTTATATTATATAAATAGCTGAGGAGGGCGTTAATCCGTGAATTTGAGACGGGTCATTTGATTCCAGCCAAATACCGCATCAGTCAATCAGCTTGGCTTTATGAGTAAAAGCCCCAATAATTAAATAATACTTAATAGTTAATAATCAATTTATAATTAAAATTTCAGCGATAATCCGATTGCGGAGACCTTGAGTGCTCGGGTTGAATTGATAACTGGACTTAGCATGGAGTCTGCGGAACCTCTCCAAGTAAAAATCTTCATTTATTTTTACCTATAGATGATTTGAATAATATATATTTTCCAGGTGGTTAATTACGGACTTGGGGGTATTGTATTGTATTGTTTCTTTATTAGAGTGTCAAATCATTCAATATAATGTTGTTTTTCAATTCATGACACATAGGTCAATATGACTATCATTACGACTTTATTCAAAAGGTTTTTTTAAAAATCATATTTTTTAAAAAATAAAATGAGATTTAACCTAACCTAGGGAGGAAAACCCGTCAGCTACACCTTCCCCGACCACGGGAATCGGATTGCGACTTTTCTGTTTTATATGAGTGAGGTTGAGGAAGGAGGATCAACCGTTTTCCCCATGCTTGATATCGGCGTCACTCCGAAGAAGGGTTCCGCTCTGTTTTGGTACAATCTATTTGAGGTGTGTGTTATTTTAAATCTA
Organism: Megalothorax incertus; assembly: GCA_036507255.1. Lineage (NCBI taxonomy): Eukaryota > Metazoa > Arthropoda > Collembola > Neelipleona > Neelidae > Megalothorax > Megalothorax incertus. The sequence continues at coordinate 6,523 of JAAZTK010000959.1, forward strand.
CCTTTTTTACTCGTATAGCTTAATTTTTAAATGAATTTAGGATGGTAATGGAGACACGTACACGAAGCATGGTGCTTGTCCGGTCATCCTAGGCTCAAAATGGGGTATATCAGTATTACCATTAATATTTGATATTATTTAAATAAAAATTTAATTCTCATCCTTGCAGTTGTAAACAAATGGATCCACGAATTCGGACAAGAATTTATACGGCCCTGCAAATTGACATCGAGTGCAAATAACAAGAGAGCGGATATGTGAATTTTAAAAATATTTTATTACGATACATACTTGTTTTACTGATCTATAACTAACTAACATTTATTTTGTAACTTACTCGATTTAAAAATTCTGATTAAAAGTAGCGTCTATCTATGCACATTTACAAAATAAACCAATTTATTCAATGTCCAAATTCAAACTAATTCGAATCGAAATCGTCCAATTCGATATATTTAAAATTAAATATCTAGATCTTATTTTATAACTGTACAAATAAAATTAACAAAATTTTTTAATTACATAAATGCGAATGTTAAGTAGAATTTGAAAAATAATAACTCCACGTTTTTCATTTCTTCTTTTCGGAATTGTTATTTTGACTCTGCATATTCCAAAGCCGATGGTAAATCCCACGTTTGGAGAGTAATTCGTCTAATTAAATAATGATTAGTGTTTTAGAAATTAACCAAATAAATTCAAAATATATTTACTATGAGTTCCGGCTTCCGAGACTATGCCGTTATTTAGGACGAGAATTGTATCCGAATTCTGGATTGAAGAGAGACGATGGGCGATCGTAACTGAAGTTCTTCCTGAAGAAGCCACTTCCAACGCTTGTTGTACAACCATTTCCGATTCTATAAAAAAAATGCCAATTTTAATGGACACATTAAACTTTTATTTAATCAAATTACCCGTGTCCAATGCCGAAGTGGCCTATATATGAATCAAATCAATAAGTAATTATATAATTCATTGAATATTACAAATTAAAAAGCTGACCTCATCAAGAAGCAATAGCTTTGGATTCCGAACCAATGACCGAGCAATGGCGACCCTGTAATCAGGAATTCAAATACCCTAAATTCATTCCGATAAAAATTGTGCTACCGTTGCTTTTGTCCACCAGAGAGTTGAGTTCCCATTTCGCCAACGCGAGTCTCATAGCCCTGAAATTCAGAAATTGAGGTCAAAGGGTCATATGCGAAAAATTTAATAAATCAAACCGAAGGCAGGCCTGCAATAAATGTATGAATGTTAGCCATCTTGGCGGCGTCAATGATCTGATCCATATTCAACTCCCTTGAATGATCGCCATATGCGATGTTATCTTTGATTGTCCTGTCAAAGAGAGCGGGCTCCTGTGCAACAATGGCCATCTGTCGTCGAAGGGAGTCCAAATTGAGAGCGGAAATGTCATTGTCGTCGAATTTCTTAAAAAATTAAAATTATTAAATATTTTAAAACCCCATCATTTCATTTAACTTACCACTTTCCCCGAAATGGGGTCGTAGAATCGAAGGATCAATTGGATACAAGTTGATTTTCCGCAACCTGATGGACCAACCAACGCCACACTTTTTCCCGGTTCAATCCCAAGGGAGAGTTCCCTAAGGATCTTGGCCGTTGGCCTTGTAGGGTAGTGGAAATTCACCTTATCAAAGAGGACACTTCCAATGGCGCTCTTAATTTGAAGGCCGATCCCTGGAGAATTCTCAATGGCAGGTCTTCGATCCAATAACTTCATGATCCTAGCTCCAGAGACTTTTGCTTTGTGGTAATTTGGTGCAAAAGCGATTGATTGACCCACCATCATTGTTCCAAAGATCAATGCTTCTGAGACTTTGAAGACATCCCCGTATAACTCGCCTTCGTTTTTGATCAAATAACCTCCATACCACATGACTGCCGCGTATGCAAAGAAAGGTGCCGACTGAGCGAGCCCAAAAATTAATCCTCGAAGATGGGAATGCTTCAAATTAATTTTATGTGGTTTGTAAAGGTTGTCGGTATACATTTTTACAAATTCCTTTTCTTTTCGAAGGGCAGCAACCGTACGAATATTACCCACGGCTTGAACAGCAACCTTTGAAGCTTTCTCCAATGATTTCTTCTCCATAATATTCTGTCCAGTCATCAAAAGACTAAAAAGAGTATAATCATATTAAATTGAATAAACTTAAGTATACAAAAAAATACCCTTCAAAATAAGCTGCAACGAGAACAAGTGGAACGAAAGCTAGGCATACTCCTCCTAACTTAGGGATGTAGTACATTGCAACTCCCATTGAAGCCAAGAGGGTAGTCAGAGATTGGATAATTGTTCCAAGTCTAGATCCAGAAGCCCCTTGGACAGCTGCAGCGTCAACCGAGAGACGGGACGAGAGGGCTCCAACAGAATTGTTCAAATCATCAAACCATCCCAGCTCCTGTGAGAGCATTGCCTTAAATGATAACTGCCGGATTCTGAAGGTTAGTTCCTCCCCAGCGAGTCCAAAGCAAAAAATCTGGAGAAACATGGATGTCCCAGAAATTATTCCAATTCCAAGAAAATAGGTGGCTAACTCGTTGCTTCGTTTTTTAGCGGCTTCGGGATCTGTCCATGAAAGAACTTGAAGGTACTCCCCAAAGAGGATGGCGTAGCAGGGAATAGCAAGTCCTTGTATCACGGCCATGATTGCACCAAGTACAATCAATTTCCATTCCTTTTTATTCATTTTCAAGACCCGTTTGATTGAAGCCTGCTTGGCGAGGTCACTTTCGCTAATCTCATCCTCAACTACCGACGGAACAAATGCAATCTCATCATCTTCCTCCTGAGTTAGACTCTTCCTCGACTCTTGCCTCGCGACAACCTCCTTCTTTTTATCCTCCTCCAACTCCTCAACTTCAATTTCTTCATCCTCATCCTCTCCGTGTACTTGCGTCGTCACCAATTGATAGTAAAGACCCTTCTTTTTGAGTAGTTCATGGTGAGTTCCAGCTTCAACGACCTCTCCCTCGTTTATTGCGATAATAGTGTCTGCTCCCCGAATTGTGGATAGCCTGTGAGCAACTATGATTGTAGTCCTCCCTTCCCTGGCTTTATCAAGGGCTTTTTGAACGATTGATTCGCTCTGGGTATCGAGTGCGCTTGTGGCTTCGTCAAGAAGGAGAATTGATGGATTCCGTACGAGTGCGCGAGCAATGGCCACCCTGCAATTATGTAGGAATTTAAATTTAATTTAATAGCTATAAATTTATTCCATTTTTAATCGTGTTACCTCTGTTTTTGACCACCACTTAACTGAGCTCCTCTCTCACCAACTTCCGTGTCAAACCTATAATTTTTAATTTTAAATACTGCATTAGTTTAGATATAATAATTAGTATACCCATTAGGGAGTTTTGAAATAAAGTTGTAGGCGTTGGCCTTTTTGGTAGCTTCAAAAATCTCTTGATCAGTCACCCCCTCCCTTCCGTATCGAATATTTTCCTTGATGGAAGTATTGAAGAGCACTGGCTCTTGAGAGACTACGCCAATTTGTGATCTAAGCCATCCCAAATGTAGTTCACTTATGTCATTGTCATCAAGACTGATTCTTCCACTCTGGACATTGTAGAATCTCTGAAGGAGTTGCAAAACCGTTGATTTACCACATCCAGAATGGCCCACCAGAGCCACGCTTGTTCCGGGTTTGATTGACAATGAAAAGTTTTTGAGAACTTGAACATCTACTCTTGATGGGTAGAAAAACTTTACATTTTGGAATGTTATTTTTCCCGAAGCTCTCCCCGTTGGTTTCTTTCCTGCCTCTGAATAAGAGTCAATCTCTGGAACTCGATCAATGACATCGAATATTGTAGCTGCGGCTCCCCTCCCAGTTGAAAATGCTTCAAAATATGAGGCAGATTGCCCAATATTAAAGGCTCCCATTAACACGCTGAAAAAGATCTGGGATTTCCGCAAAAAAGGAATTAATTTCCAATATTAATTAAATATAATATCTCAAATTTACAATTAGCAGATTCGAGGCATTGTAGTCTGGCTCGATTCCCTCCATGCAATACCTTTCCCTGTCATCCAAGATTAACTTTGTTCCGTACCAAAAAGCCAGGGAATATGACATATAAATGATGAGCCACATGAGCCCTGTAATTAAAATGATAATCCTGAATTCTGAATTTATTTAACTGCATTTGAGTAGCATACCGACGCCGAATCCCGCAATTCCAGCTCGCTTTTTCCCAGCCGCTCTTGCATCAATTAGCCCAGTCGAATATAGGACTTGTTCACGGGCTTGTCCACCAAAAGCCATTACAGTTTTAATATTGCCCAGCGCTTCCTCTGCTATTGTCCCTGCCTGGGTGAAAAAATCAAGCTTAATATTTAACGGTCGACAATTTCCAGATTCCAACCTTTGCGTAACAGTTCTGTTCCGTGGCCACTAGCCTAGACTGAATTGATGCGACCAATCCGGTGGCAATACTGGAAAATGCAAGATGTTTTAATATTATTTATTATATAATACAATTTCAATACTTACGCCAGGACCGGGGATGAAGACAAAACAACCAATGTCATTTTCCATCCGTGCCAGAAGGCATTTCCGAGTGATAGGAAAAAAATAGCAGCGAAAAAGAGACAAAGACCAACTGGAATAAATATAGATTATGAATTGCCTATCATATAGTATTAAGGGCTTTTTGAGACTTACCCTTTTCTCCCATAGCCTCTTGAACCTTTGTCAAATCCTCTGAGATTCTCGAAACGAAATTCTTGTCTTGATTCGTGTCATACCTAAAAATCGGAGGAATTCATTTTATAAATCTCGGCGAGAATCATTTTAATTACCATCCAATATTCTGCCTTAAGAGAGCTTCGAGGTACATTGTTCGCATCCGAAAAACCTTTATTTTTTGAATAGAAAATTAAATCATCCTCAGAAGAATTCTTATTTTTTTAAATGCTCACATTCTTCTCTGCGATATAATTAAAAATGGTAATAAAGGTGTACATGGCACAGAAAGTGGCCACTCCGATACCGACTATAAAAACAAATCATTTTATATCAGAAATTCCTCAATTGCATAAGAAATCCATCCTTACTCATCATAAGTGCTGTTTTCCGCATCTCCTTAATGAAAAAATCCGGATCATCTTCCGGAGCCCTAATCAATCATATTAAGATTATATAAATGCAATGTAATAAAATACTTGCTAGGTAGGATAGATAGGGTTTTTAATATAGTTTTATATCATTCAATTCTTTCTGGGCTTTTTATTGCAAATTTTTAAGAGTTTGCGATTAAATTTTTATCAGATTGCATAACATGTTTGAACATGAGGTTTTGAAACCTTTGATTCCTAGCTCTTTAAGGGGCTGATTTTGATCCTTATCTTATCAAATTCACGTATTACTACTCAATAATAAAGTCATAAAATAGGCCGAAAAGTGTTCATACGTGCAAATATATTTTAACCTGTACAGGTACTACAAATTGAAATCAGCATGCAATTTGGAAATTATGCGAATAAATCAATAAATCCATGCACTTGAAGCACCTTCGCTTGTGAAAGCCATTGTCAAGGCCTATGTGAATTAAATATACTATTTCTTATTGGGCATTTTGTATTACCAAACAAGAGTCCTATTATAACCTTATAACTAGAGTCTAGACCTACTGATATTGTATTTACACATTTATTTCAAAAAGGGTCTACATATCTAATACTCCATTCTCATAATTCATAAATCATATTCATATACATATTTAGAATACCTAGTCATATTATATTATACCTATATTATAAAGTAGGATCCATTCGTTTACCAAAGACCAGTCAAATACCTATGTACTCGCTAATTGACTGGGTAAAAAACCCAATCAAATATTGACCCAGGGATCCAAAACTTTTTTGACTTTCTCAGACTTGGCTAACATAATGGGTCTTACGATAATATCCCATAAATGACTCAGAATCAGTATCAATCCTTCTTGAAATGGAAAGAATAAAAAATTGACATACATGGTTGTTGAAACAGTGGACTCATTCTTCCACCAATGTTCGCAAAGTGCTTGCACCGATTCACTATTCTCGACCATGGTCTCGGTGACACGACCAAAGAATCTGGACAAAATTAATTACTTAATTTATCGATATTTAAAAAATGTTTATGAAAATCGAAAAAGCTTACATAATCATGACGGGCATAGACGCACCACCGGCCATGGCTGCTAGGAACCCAAAAAGAATCAATATTTTTTCCCCACCAGTGGCAAATCGGAACTGGAGAATTTTTAAAAAAATATTTTAGATATAGAGTAATTTTCAAGCGATTATTTTGATGGATTTTTAATATTACAAATTTATAAATACCAGGCTTGTGTAAGCAACGGGAGGGATTTTAGGGACTTCTTTTTCTTTCTTTTTAGCGTCGTCCTCCTTCCCATCCTTTATCTTCTTTTTCCGATTGAAGAGCCTAGAAAAATAATCCAATTAAATTGCCATCCAAAATTAAAAGCTACAGTAAAATCAAATACTTACCCTCCATTCTTCTCCGGTTTTTCCTCCGAATTTATTTCAAACTTGTTTTTACTTCCCATTTTTTTGGAATGACTCCTTTTCGGATATTCTTAACTTTCTCGGTTATATAATTTAGCTTTGATTTCAAGGAGCTGTCACAAGCCCAAATTCCAAAAATATCCGAATGTATTTACATATCCGTCAGTCAAATGGTATTCACCGAAAATAAATAAGTTTACGCCGAAGGAGAGGGGGGTGAAGGACGACTGGACCCTATGGCCGCTTTACAGCTACTGATGGTCGATATCTCGTTGTGTAAATCAGCGATAATGGGCTTTTGGAGGAGCAAAACGTTTGATGTGCGAAAAAAACTCGTGTTTACACTTGCTTTTTTGCACCTAAAGCCAATTGAATTTCCTTTGCGCTAGTCCAGGATTACTAGCTCTCAATAAGTTTAGCGTATTGAAGCTTATTCTTATGAATTTGGCTAATTAAGATAGGTACTTTTTTATATCAAATTCATCCAGATATTTAAAAAATCTACATAGTAAATATAGATAAAATATAGCTCATCATCTCATTCAGGATCAGTCTATGTAGGGTACTAGGCATATTAATAATAGTACGTAGGCTGATGTATTAGAGTATATTTCTCTCAATTTTTATGATATCCAGTATAATGATAGCCTGATACGTTATCTCATCAAATAATTTTATTTAGATATGGCTAATTTGAGAATTTGAGCCTTTGGGGGATGTCTCTATTCTTAATTAATAGTTAGACTTAGGAATCATTGTGTGTGGCAATTCAGCTCGTGATAGACAATATAATTCATGGTTAATCTCTAAAATTCCCCCAATGCAAAGATAAGTTTTTTATCAGGATAAGAATGTATGGCTTACTAGATATAATCAGAATTAGAATATTAGATACGATCGAGACATTTTTATAGCAAACTTATTGTAGTACCCTGATCCAATTCACGAGTACATTTTTAAAATCTCGACTAATCTATTCAAATTCTTCACAATAAACCTTTAATAAACCTTTCAGGATTTGATATAAATATGTCTGGAAATTTAAAATACAGACCTACAGGTTTCACTGGGACAGTAGGTAAAATGATAATTTTAAATGGAAAGTGTCGAGTACTTGTATGAATTCGCATATGTTAAGTTATTAAAAGTAGTGCAATAATAAATATAATAGACTTGCATAATCGTACTAACCAGCAATTAACTAATTAATATTGATTAGATATTTCAAGTGTTGCAACAAAGAATGCAAATGACAAATGGAATGTCTCGAGAATTGTTTTAGCCTACAATAAAAATAAATAGAGGCTTTTCCCCCTAATAAATTAAATATTGGGATTTCAAATTTTTTGCACCCTATCAAATATAACATGGTTTACTCATGTATTGTAGGATATATTGATTATTTTTTGCATTATGTCCCCGAAACGAATGCAAGCAATTCTATAAATGGGATTTCTTTTGTTCGTTGTCGTCGTCGTCTTTGGGGCGAGGTGAACAAATATTGATCAAATGCTGACGGGACAATGCAATGCCAAGGTCAATTTGAGATATGAAAAATGTTTGCCAAAAATTATATTCCTAGGTACGATATCATATAAAATTGTATGCTTATTTTTATTATTGGTAAATTAGGATTAATTGGGCATTTTTGTATGTACGAGTATTGTACAGTTTTATTTCTTTAAAATTCTTTATCGAACGTAATGCATTAAAAATTGTAAAATGTTAATCAAAAATAATATCTGTAATTAGTAATTGCTTTATAAATTATATAAGTTATAACATTCATTTTGGTACAAGATTTGTATTAGTAGTTGATATTGGAAGACACTTATACTTTAGCACTTGAGCCCAATTCTCTCTCGAGATACGAGTACCGTTTTGCCAATTCCTCGTAAATCTGGGTACCGAGATAAAAATCAGCATTAAAAAAGAGCAATATTTTTATTTAAAAAATAAACCTCTGCAGCATCCGGGGAAGGGTCACAAATTTTGACAAACCCACTCCGTTCTTTCATGAGTTCGTCAAATGTTAATTTATTGTCTCCTTCCTGAAGAGCGTGTTTCACTCTGAAGCAAGCGCCCATGTCCGCTGCAATTTTTAGGATCAATTGTGGACACCAACGCCAGAGGATTTATAAGTACATACCTGAATTTGCAGACTTCTGGTGATAAACAGATGCATTAAACACATCAGCCAGGACTTGAAGGATTGCAAGATTATTTGAAGCTCCTCCAGTTGCTAAAATTCGGGTCTGTTCAGTGATTTTGCATCCGATCCTTTGGGCGTGAACCTTTTTTGCTAGGGATTGTCCTTCAATCAGAGCCCTCACTTCAACTTCTTTGCTCGTGTATCGAAGTAGTTTCTCCCCCTCCTTATTAAAGCGATAATCTCCAGCTATAAGAAAGAAAGAAAATTGAATAGATTGCAAAAAATTGTATAGAATTACCTTTAAATTTCGGAAGAATCTCCATTTGATCGAAGTAAAATCCAATATTGCCAAAATTTCCCCTAGGCGTCGAATCCAGAAGCTGGTTAAAAATTTCCCATGAACCCTCAGCAGCTTCTTTGCAAATCCTTTTTCTCGTCAGAGATCCTGGAATTTTTGAATAAAATTTTATAATTGGATTTTTAAAATTGGAATTTCTTTTACCGTTTTTGAAACACAAGAGAGCCATATAAGAATCATTAGAAGCAATAGGATTTGAAAAGATATGGCCTTCTGTGAATCCCTCGGAGGGCAATTCAGAGAGTGATAGGAAGACTGTGTCACTTGTACCTGAATTGGAGTATGTAATTATTAATTACTAATTAATGAATTCTAGCCCCATATATGTATTATTATATCATGGCATCCCAACCTAAAGAAATTGCAATATCATTTACTCCAATGCACATCCCTGCAAAGGAACTTGGATTGTCGCCGGTGAAAGCACTGAAACAATCAGAGAAAGAAATAAAACGGGTAAACCGTGTAGAAAGCCCGTTCTCTTTTGAGTTATTGTTTATTAAAGTTTTAAATGGAATTTTTTGGTTCAAATATACGTACAATATTCATGCCAGAATTTAAATTTCCCGGCAAAAATTCAAATTTCCCGCCCAAAATTCAA
>JAAZTK010000960.1:0-16180 GCA_036507255.1 Megalothorax incertus
AGACTGTAAGTATGCCGAGGACGGATGTGATTTAATAAGTATTTATTTCTGGGTGATTTCAGATGATATTTTTAAATGAGATGCATTAATCTTAAGTACTACCCTGTGGCCAATTCCAGAATTCAAGGTCTTTAAGCGGAATGGAATGGAATTGAATTTAGGGAGTGATCGGTGGGATTCTTTTTGTATCTTTCGATTTTTTTTTCATTGATGATTTGTGACATGATTGATGAAAGCCGTTCAAATGCGGGTTTGGTTGGATGAAAGCGAGATGATTAGATGTTGGGAATAATTTTTTATGCTGTACTGACGGGGGATCCCCGTTGATGCTTCGACTGATCGATTGATATTTATACTTTAAAGTGTGTTTTTCTTTCTCCCTTTTTTGCAAATAGACTTTTACCGCTTGGTGCAATTCGCATTTGAGGAAAGCTGGAACTGCCATTGAAAATATAGAAGAAGATTTCCGAAATGGGCTCAAGTTAATGCTTCTGTTAGAAGTTATCTCAGGTATGAATGAGTATATGAAATGTGGATGCTTGAATTAATTAATTATTTAATTGAATCAATAGGTGAAACTCTCCCAAAGCCTGACCGAGGCAAAATGAGATTCCACAAAATTGCCAATGTAAATAAGGCCCTAGATTTCATAGCTGGCAAAGGGGTTAAATTGGTCTCGTAAGTACTTGAAATTGAAATGTCATTTTATAGGCTGTTCTAATGAGTTAAATTCAACCATACAGCATAGGTGCCGAAGAAATTGTAGACGGCAACCTCAAAATGGTAAGGAAATTATTAATTTAATGTAAAAATATAATAATAATATAAATTGTAAAAGTGGATTGGCAAATTTTAATTAATTAATTAATTAAAGACCCTTGGAATGATCTGGACCATTATTCTCCGATTTGCAATTCAAGATATCTCTGTTGAAGAGATGACAGCCAAAGAAGGTACGATTTATTCGAAAAATTAATTGATGAAACGAAATTGTATTTTTTTCTTAAAATCCCAATCAAATCAGGTCTTCTCCTTTGGTGTCAACGCAAAAGTAAGATTATATTTAATTGAATTGATTATAAAATCATTTGGATACTTACTGATATTTCATATTTTATTCTCTTTCAGCTGCCCCTTACAAGAATGGTAAAATTCAGTATCAGATTATTGCAAATCAATTCCGTAAAAATTAAATTGTATTTTATTGTTTTTTTTTCATTAGTGAACGTCCAAAATTTCCACATCAGGTAATCTTTAAGATTACTTCGAATTAGTTTATAAATTATTTCACATTTGCGAATGTGCGAATACCCTTCTACTACTTATATCCTTTCTTACCCTGGCCTAATGGCTAATTCTCATTTTGGAGAACGTGGTTTTATTAAATCATCTAATTTGAATTCCAAATCCAGTTCACGTTCATGGCCTTGACTTTAAAATCCTTCCTAATGATTAATATTCATTAATTTTGATTCCTACTCATTTCCTTATCCCTAATTCCGAATCCCCCTGTGTCAAATTACGTAAATGGATTATGAAAAATTCTGCAGATGAATATATTAAATCACACTTTGTTTTATTTATCCTAATGCAGTTTCAAGGACGGATTAGCTTTCTGCGCTTTAATACACAGGTAACGTTTGAACCCAGATTTTTATCTCAATATGATTAAAAGGGATGCAAACAAAAATGCATTTTTCTATTGAAATTCTTTAGACATCGGCCCGACCTAATTGACTACAATAAATTAAGCAAGGTATGTATTGTATTCTATTCCAATTTATAGGGATTTTGTAATCTGTTGGCGTTCATGACTCAAAATTGCAATGATGAACTTAATTAATGCAATACTGAATAATGGGCCAAATTTACTATAAACAAGATAGCGGATTTAATGAATGTATTGTTTGAAAATGAACCTCAATATCGGTATTTCTTTTTTTATAGGATAATCCATTGGAGAACCTCAACACTGTAAGCAAAGGCATAAATTCCTACCCCAGATATTGTTTTAATATGAAAAATGCTTTATTAATTTCAGGCCTTCGACGTTGCCGAAAAATATCTAGATATTCCAAGGATGTTGGACCCCGAAGGTACCGTCAATTGCTTAATTAATGACCTACAAAAATATTTCATTCATAAATAAGCATTTAATTACCTACCTATCTACGATACCTATTCGTACCTAAAGTCTATTGCTACGAGTACTTTGGTACGATAGATAGATCATAGGGAGTAAGGTACACCATAATTAATAACCTACCATGATTAAATATCCGTATGTTAGTCAGACTTAAATATCCCTACTTTTAAATTTGCCAAAATGTCGTATGAAGCCTGTAGGTATTTAAATAGGATGGCGTGAACTATTTAATTTTATTGAGACAAATGATTCAAAATTCAAATGGATTTTATTTGGTATTAGATTTGATAAACACAGCCAGACCCGATGAGAAAGCGATCATGGTATGGCTTCTTTTTTAAGATGACTTCTCAAAAGGATCAATTTCTTAATTTTAATGGAATATTTTAGACATATGTCAGTTGTTTCTACCACGCCTTTCAAGGGGCGATGCAAGTGAGTAGGGTTTATTTAAAATTTATTTGAGATTTGAAACTTTTTTTGAGTTCGAGTGTGGATTTTGGCAAAAACGTTTTGGTTTGAATTTTTTGAAATTAATGAATTGATAGCCTACCACTAAACCGCTAGGATTTAATACATTTACGATTTGCATTACCCCCAAGAACCTTTACAAGTTAATTAAGGAATCGAGTGTTAAATATCATAAAATGTTTGAATTTGATACTAATTAAGATAAACATAATATCTTTTAAAATAACCCCATTTGAAAAGCATGTTCCGTTTGTTATACCCACTAATTTCTTAACAGATATGGTGAATACCGCCGTTCCCGACGAGAGATTAGTCATGGTATGTTTAACCACCCTGGATTTGATTGGAATTTGAATTTAACACAGATTTGAATTAACTTTTTTCCACCAGACATATATTTCATCGTATTATCATTGTTTTTCCGGAGCACAAAAAGTGAATACACACTTAATTTTAATAATTGCTTGAATTTAATGTTGTTTTTTGATTCATTCAACTTATGCTTGCTAATTATGTTTACTTTTCCCATGTAAAAATGATTTATGAATTTTCATTAGGCGGAGACAGCTGCGAACCGAATCTGCAAAGTCTTGAAAGTAAATCAAGAGAATGAGAGGTTAATGGAAGAGTATGAGCGTTTGGCGTCTGATGTAAGTTCTTTATTAAGTGCGTACAATAAAGATGTATTATTTTAAAATTTCTTAATTAATGAGTAGCTGCTTGAATGGATCCGAAAAACTATGCCCTGGTACGATTACATTGCTATAATTTCCATAATGAATTCATTTTAAATGTTCCATTTTTAGGCTCGCTAATCGACATACGGATAATTCACTCGTGACCGTCCAAAAGAAGCTGGATGAGTACCGTCAATATCGGCGGAAACATAAGCCACCACGGGTAGAACAAAAGGCTAAATTGGAGACTAATTTCAATACTCTTCAGACAAAACTTCGGCTATCAAATCGACCAGCTTATATGCCCACTGAAGGGAAGATGGTGTCAGATATTGCAAATGCTTGGAAAGGATTAGAGGGAGCTGAGAAATCATTCGAGGAATGGCTATTGGCCGAAATGATGAGGTTCGCTTTAATTGAAATTAAGGGTTTTTCATGAATTTTTATTTAATACAATTAATTGGCTCTTTTTAGGCTAGAGAGATTGGAATATTTGGCTCAGAAATTCAAGCACAAGAGTGACATTCATGAGGAGTGGACAAAGGGGAAGGAAGAGATGCTTCAAAGCCAGGATTTCCGAAATTGCAAGTTGAATGAGTTGAAAGCGTTAAAGAAAAAGCATGAAGCGTTTGAATCGTGAGTGAATTTACTTGAAATTTCGAAGGATTTAATAAAATTGGAAATATTTTATTCGAATTTAAAGGGATCTCGCTGCTCATCAAGATCGTGTTGAACAGATCGCGGCTATAGCTCATGAGCTAAAGTGAGATTTTTATTTAAAATGATGATTCAATGATTTTAATTCAACTTTCTTTCGACCTTAGCGCTCTGGATTATCATGATAGTGCGTCAGTAAATACACGATGCCAAAGGATCTGCGATCAATGGTTTGTTCTTTTGAATTAAATTAAAAAAAGATTCGTTTTTTATGTAATTTGGATTTGAATTAAATAGGGATAGACTTGGAACATTGACGCAGAAACGCCGACAAATGCTCGATGAAGCCGAAAAGATGTAAGAGATTTATTCTAAATTAGACATACTTTTTAATTGGGGTTTCTTTGATCAGTTTGGAAAAGATTGACCAACTTCACTTGGAATTTGCAAAGCGTGCAGCTGTAAGTTATAATTTATGACTTTATTTAAATCTGGCGTCAAAAATAATATTTTATTGTACTAATTTCTTAATACTTTTTTCCAGCCCTTCAACAACTGGTTGGATGGGACGAGCGAGGATTTGGTTGACATGTTCATTGTGCATACAATTGAAGAGATCCAAGGGTTGATTGACGCTCACAATCAGTTCAAAGCCACTCTTGGAGAGGCTGACAAGGAATACAATTCAATAGTCTCCCTCGTAAAGGAAGTAGAATGTATCTCACAGAAATACCAAATTCCTGGAGGTCTGGAAAACCCCTATACAACTCTTACCGCCAGTGTAAGTGAACCTCCTTTTATTTATCTATTAAAATTAATATGATTAGGAATTAAGATTCATATTAAATTAAAGTCATAAAATAACTCAAATTATGCCTTATTCATAATGCTGCTCTCATTAGCTTAAAGATGAGTTGGAAGTGCAATTAGAGGTGAAAAACTTCAAAAGATTCGTGTTATCTTCTGTATTTTCTATTTTATTCAAGTCTTTCAAAGTCGAAGTTCCAGATTTATTTTTTATTATGTTTTTAGATTGTAAATCTTTTTGTATTAGAATTTAGAAATATTCAATTTCGTTGTTTATTTCAATTAAAAAGTCTGTATATTATTTACCTATATTTTATATTCATAAATATAATTTAAATCTAAACTTTTATATTAATTTTCCATTATTTATTGCAGACTCTAACGAAGAAATGGGCAGAAGTCAAACAGCTTGTACCACAGGTTCAATTTCATTAATTTAAATACATTTAGTATTTAGGCTCTAATCTATTTTTTGCATAAAACAGAGAGACAACACTCTTCAAGGGGAATTTAAGAAGCAACAGAATAATGAAATGCTTAGACGTCAATTTGCAGAAAAGGCGAACCAAATTGGTGAGAATTCCAAAATAGATAAGATTTTCCCGTAAGTAAACTAATCCTAATACATAATCCTACTAATTATTATTAGGGCCTTGGATTGAGAGGCAAATGGATGCAGTCACCGCAATTGGAATGGGACTTCAAGGATCCCTAGAAGATCAACTCCACAGATTAAAGGAGTATCAAGGAGGAGTGAAATGCTTATAGGCCACATATTGAAGAATTAGAAAAGGTTCACCAGTCCGTTCAAGAGTCTATGATCTTTGAGAACCGATATACCCAATATACAATGGAAACTCTACGTGTTGGTTGGGAGCAACTACTCACATCAATTAATAGGAATATTAACGAAGTTGAAAACCAAATCCTAACCCGAGATTCTAAAGGAATAACTCAGGATCAATTGAACGAGTTCCGAAGCAGCTTTAACCATTTCGATAAGAACAGAACTGGGAAATTGGCCAAGGAGGAATTTAAATCTTGTCTAGTGTCACTGGGTTATTCAATTGGAAAGGATCGTCAGGTAGCTTTTGAAAGCTTAGATTTGTAATACGAGATGATAGCCAATTCCTAATTTTTTACTTGATTTTTCCGCAGGGAGAAATTGACTTCCAACGAATTATGGCCCTTGTTGACTCAAATAACACGGGATCCGTTCATTTTGACGCGTTCCTCGATTTTATGACTCGAGAATCCACTGATGTGGACACGGCAGAGCAAGTCATTGACTCCTTTAGGATTCTAGCGGCAGATAAGGTAGGGGATTTTAAAGATCTATTCTTAAATATGATAAAAAGGATCCGAATTAAAATACTACATATTCACTTTTTTCCAGCCCTACATCTTGCCAGATGAACTACGAAGGGAGCTACCTCCAGACCAGGCAGAATATTGCATTCAAAGGATGGCTCCATTTAAGGGTCAGGGAGGTGTGCCCGGAGCTTTGGATTACATGGTGAGTCTTTGATGTTTGCATTTAATTGGAAATTCAAAAAGATTTTAAATTAAAAAATTTGGAATTTAATAAATTTGATAATTGTTCAGTCATTTTCTACGGCCCTTTATGGGGAATCGGATATGTAACTTGGTTCAACTTTCTTCCCCTGGTTCGTACTACTATAAGTTTAAGTCCAGATCGTAATACGCGCCTATGTCATCCCAAATCCAAAGAGAAAAATTCAGAGAATACAAATTACATTTAAGATAAAGAAATCTCAACACAATTTGGCAATAAGAAAATACGGAACTTGAGAGAACCCAATTGGTCAATTCGTCTTCCAGTTTCGTATAATTTGTATTTGCATGGCTAGATCAATATTAGGAATTCATTAGAATATATAGGATTGAATTGATACATTTATTTATACTATATAATGTGGTGCAATGTAAAAGAAATTCTAGTAGATTGTGCCATTCATTCATTCATTGCATAGTCTGCATAGTCTTGTACCAGATTTGAAACTTTAAGCAAAGCAAACTCTGTCAAATTTTAATTGCAAAAAATTAAAAAACCCAACAAGTATTGCAAAAGTATTTATTTTAAGTCGAGGGTTTAATTCTATTGAAAATAATGAATATTTCAATCAATTTTATATTGATTTTTCTGTATTATGTACCAAAAGTAAAGAGAATTTACTAATATTAGAAATGAATTGAAAGTGTCAATGTGAGTAATTTGAAAAACTGTTGAAAAAGGTGTTTCAAGGCTAGTCTTAAAGAGTCCAAAATATTATACTACTAATTGAGAGAAGCAGCTGAAAATTAAGGCTAATTTGTTAAAAATGTTAGGATTAATAATTTAATTCTATATTGTATTTATTTAAATAATGTAATTTTTAGGAGGATGAGTACGAATGAATTAGGTAGCTAAATACTTTGTAATTTACGAACAAAGATTATTTTTCCTTATATCATATTATTGAGTTAAAATAGATTTAATTTAATTATTAATATATACGGATAGAGCTAGAAATTAATTATTAAAATGAATTGGGCAACTTACTACTAATTCTAAATTGTAATATTTAGTTTTAGATAGGCTGTACTATTTAAAAATGAAGCAACTTAAAATGCTGTGCCAATTATTTTAGCTTGAATGCAAAAAGCTAAAAAGCTCATTCATTTGTGTACATAAATTGTAATATACCTGATACTACTACATAAATTATATTAATTTACTTAAGGCCTTGATCTGAATGGATTGTATTTGAATTCAAGGGCTGGAGTCATTAAAAGTGAGTGTGAGAATGTCTCGAGTATATTATTAGGTTTGAAAGGATTGAAACTAACAAATGAAAGAGGAAACTTGAAAAAATTTAAAACCATTTAATTCAAGCGTTTTTTTGGGATTGTTTCTCGTAATCTGTAAAATGGGAAAGTGATCCTTCACTGACCAAAAAAAGGAATTGCATTTAATTGAAGTAGATCGGGATTGGAGTATGAAGCAGCAGATTCTAAAAGTATTGTGTACTTTTTTGCTTCTGAAATAATTGAGTAGTTTGGATAAATATAAAATTTAGAATTTGTGAGTAGGTTAGCATTACGCGATAGTATAGCCCTATTAAGCTTATTTAGGATTCTCTATATAATATTGTAATTTAACACTATATAAGTGAATGTGAGCGTAACCGAACGTTAACAAGACCAAAAACGTCTTCAAATAATTTAAAATCTTTGTAGATTTGACATGAACAAGTATTAGATTTAATTCTAATTTAATTAAGTATTGTAAGTAACGAGTATGTATTTATCCTAAGATGAGATTGAACTTGAATGAATGATCCAAGTTTGTTTATAGGGAATAGGATATGTCAATATGTATTAAAAGGCCCCTAGAGCAAGTTTAGAAAGACAGAAATGAAATGACAAATTAGCAGCTTAAAAAAGAAGCGTCATGCAATTCTGAATGAAATGTCAAAATAGTATTAGACCTTAATTTAAGCCCTATATAATTGCATAAATCCGTTTGTATTGAAAAAAACAAATGAACTTAAATTCAATAAAACAAATACACACAATTTAATTACGAACCCATTTGAAAAAATCATTGCAAAACATAGTACACTTTTAGTAGGGATGAAAGGATGTTAATAAAGAATTTCTTTTAATAATATTTTTGTAGGATTTTTTCAAAAATTATATTTATTTCATAAATATTGGCTTAAAAAGTAATAGGATATTTATAAATATCTTAATTCTAATTCAATTTGCTTATTAATAGGTACATACTTGATATACAATACATAAGTATCTGACGCTAATTCTATAAATCTAATCCAAAGTTCTAGTCTTTCAAGATTATAATGCTAATTATAATCTGGCATTTCCAGATTAAGGAGTTCTAAGTTGAATCCTAATCTATTTTACATTTTTGTAGACTCAAAGGCTCTAAAAACTTTTTCCAAGTTTTTTTTACTAGTTTTGAGAAATGGAAGATGTCCTTTACATTTATCTTTTTACTGTATTTTTAATACTTTTTGATGAAAGGCTCTTTTTTCGGATATTTAGAAAGGTTTATCAAAGGATTAAAATTAGGATTTTTTCTCAATTCCGTTTCATCCTTTTTTAAATCTTATTGTTTTGCAAAAATTACTCGCGAAAAAACTACTCAATCTCAACGTTAAACGATATAGTAAATTGCGTGTTCAGCTTGCAATCGACTTCAAATTCCAGCTTTTTCGCACAAAATCACATTTAATTGGTAAATTCAGTAACTTATCGATAATTTGGTACATAAATATAGTACAGATAGATCAAGTCCAAGTCTTTTTGGCGTACAAGATTATGGACGAAATGGGGTACAAAGGTCGTTCATTTCAGGGGTGGGGGAAATGGTAAGTTTCAGTTCAAAATGAGCAAATTAGTTGGGATTGGGGAATTATATGTATTAAATTGAGTCCAAATCTTGTATCCTTTTTTTGAATTTTTAAATTTTTCACATAAATTGTGATTTTTCGAGTCTCAATTTGCTTAGAGGTACTACAATTGCATTGGAGGTACAATTTCTCACTCATCTAATCCAAAATTGCATTTACAAAGTTGTTTACGTAGGCTAAATTCTATTCTATTTATTTCTCTAATTGCATTTTGCATAATTACTTAAGTATAGATAGTTTGATATAAAGCTTAAAATTAATATACCGTAATACAAAGAGATTCTATATTAAAACAAAAGATGAGAAGGTTTTTTGTAGATATGAATAAAATAACCCCAAAGGTGATATATAGCGTTTACTTAAAAAGCGAAATATTAAATATATTTAAGAACATGAAGAGAAATAAAATAAAATGTAAGGGCAGAAAGGTTTATATGTATCATAATTAGTACTCATATTCAATCAAGTCGATGTTCTTTTCGTTTTAAAACAGCTGGATAATGGCATCACGGCCTTGACCAACTCCAACCCATTTTACCGGGACTTGAAGGAGTTCTTCAATCCTTTTGATGTACTTTTTCGCATTCTCTGGAAGTTGGTCAAAACTTCTTACATCCGCAATGCAAGTATTCCATCCAGGTAGAGTTTCATAAACGACCTAAATGAAATACAATTTTAGAAATTCGATTTTTTTGGATAAAAAAATCCCATACCTCAACTTTCTTCAACTCTGTCTCGGTTGAGGGATATCGCTCCAGCTCAACACCATTCAATTTGTACCCAACGCAGATCTTAATCTCTGGCAGTTCATCCAAAATGTCCATCTTTGTTAGTGCAATCCCAGTATACCCATTGACCATGTCTGTATATTTGAGCATTGGGATGTCAAGCCATCCACAACGCCTTTTCCTTTTGGTGGTAACTCCAATTTCCGCACCCCTCTGCTGTAGCATATCTCCAATTTCCTATTTTCATTAGAATAATTTAGATTTTGTATAAAAATCGAAAAAATGAATAATGAGCTCACATTTAGCTGCTCTGTAGGGAAGGATCCTGAACCAACCCTTGTTGTATACGCCTTTACAACGCCAAAGACATCACCAATCCGCGTAGGTGCAATCCCCAACCTTTCATATTTCATATTTTATTAAATTAATTTGATTTCAATATAAATTGCATTCTTAATGGCTTTAGTACCCAGTACAAACGCCTCCAATGGAGCAGTTTGAGCTTGTCACATAAGGATACGTCCCTGAAAGAAAAGGGGCATAAATTTATTTGCATCACCCTTAATGAAATGCCATGAAATATCAATATTTACTCTACTTCCAGGAATTAATAAAAGCAAAACTTACCGAAATCAATATCCAACATAGCTGCATTCGCCTGTTTAATACAATAATTTTTCGTATTGATAAAACACTTAAATTATTAATTCTATTTCCAATTTTGAATTTACCCCTTCAACGAGAATCTTTTTGCTTGCTGACAAGTACGAGTTGAGGTAGTACACAGTGTCTTTCACCATAGGTCGAATCTATTGGATTATAAGAATTTAATAATTAAGAAAATCGGATTTTAATTGCAAAAGATTACAATCTGGGCGTAGTTTCGATAGCGTTCAATCTCCCCTGCTACGTCAACCTCAAGGCCAGGAAAGATCCTCATATATGCATCCACGAGGGACTTGAATCTGGGTTAAAACCAATCCAATTTTGCCAATTCTGCCACCTTTCCACCATTATATTTTTCAAAATATCTATATACTTTTCTTCAAAGGCTCCAAATTCCCCAACAAGGTCGGCTATACGGATCCCGGAACGGGATGCTTTACAGGAATAGGCTGGACCGATCCCCTTTTTTGTTGTCCCAATCATTTGGCCACCTTTCTCCAGTTCTTGAAGTCCATCAACGCTCTATTTGGATAAAAGATGCGTCAATTAGAATCATGCATTACTTTCCAAATTAAATTCATGGCATACCTGGTGGAAATCAAAGACGAGATGAGCTCGATCCGAGAGGATTAGTCGGTTTTCCCAATTTGTCAGTCCTTTCTTCTCATTTTTTGTAAGCTCCTCAAAAAGACCCGGCAAATGAACGACAACTCCGTTTCCTATTTGGAAAAAAATCCCATATTTCATAAGTTTTAAAGCTTAAATATAGATTTGCCATTTGGAAAGATGCAATTAATAATTAGAGCAAATTCTCGAAATAGGAATTAAAGATCGGATTAATGGGTATTTGGCAATTTGCAAGCAGCACAAATGTTTTAAAGCTGTTTTTATAGTTTAATCTGCTTAGAAAAATAAATACATGTGCGTCTGGCAGTCCGCGATAATCCTAATCTTAATTGGGGGTTTAAAAGGTTTTGTAAGATTTGCAAATGAGACTTAAAATGTGTCTAATTAGAATTTAGAATAGGGCCATGCAATTTACAATTAATAAATTGATTTAATTTCTGCCGTCCCGTTGAAACTTTGAACCATTAGGAGGAAGAAGGATTTGACGTTTGCCCTTGAATCCGTACTTGATCCCAACTAAATAGTATAATTAAAGCGGCTACAACAAAATATTATGGGCCTACGAATCTCAAGTGTATAAATAAATTAAAGGCTGCTGGGCATATCCAAGAAAAATAAGCTGAGAAGTGAAATAAGAGGAGGTGAACGAAGGGCAAATCTAAGATATATCGTAGTACCTACTACTATTCAAATATCCACTCAATTCCAGTTCAAGTCTTAAGACAAAAGTGTGCCTAGTTAATAGGGAGCAAATCATTTGGCATCAGTCCATCTGGATCTGTCGAGAAAGAGGGGAGGAAACAGAACAAGGAGACTAACTAAGCGAGAAGAAATGCACATGTATTTCTTATTTAACAATATTTTATGTGTCAACCCAATACAAATGACCTTTCTCGTGTCCTTTCCCCTAATTCCACAACTTCCTTTCTATTATAAGCATTTTTCATCCTACTTAACTTGTAGAAATTCTATTTCTTATATTTATAGAATAAGATTGGGCATTGGGCATTGTTAAATATGTTGGGATAATCCTTTCATATTCCCCCCGATTCAAATGTAAATTGATATTTGATTTGATTTCGATTTGCTTATATGATATCATAACGTTTGCATTTCAAAAGAAGTTCAAGCTATTAGAATTGGATTGGATTTATCCATATCTGGGATTAGATTGAATTTTTCATTTGAATGGGTGTCGGAATTCAATATTTCAATATTTTTATAGAGCATAAATTCAGGATATTGATCTGCTATTAAACTGATATTGATATTCGCGGATATTTGCAATATTTCTGATTCCTGAATAGATAATTTATTAATACCCATCTTTCATAACTGCTAAATGTAGATTATAGGTTGTAATTTGAATGCTGTGAATGCCTATAAATATTAATGGCTGAGCATATATGATATAGTTTAATTGGAAAGCGATACGAGAAGCTTTTCGTAATAAAAGTTAATAAATTCAAAGAAAAAGCCATTAACGCTTAACACGAATGGTTCAATAATAAATATAAAAAAACACACAATTCTAATGAAAAAGTGCTCATTATCATGAATTATTCTCACCGATAATCGAGGTACATTTGGGATGAATTATTCCGCTGGGGAGAAGATGGAAATCATATTCTTGCCCTGTTTATTTAAGAGAAATGTTTAGATTAAAATCGATTGTTTGCATTAGCGGGGTTTTCATCGCTCTTTGTCATTATTTTATTGGATGGTACCTTGCACAACCACTGTATGTCCAGCATTATTTCCACCCTATGAAAGAAAAGATAAGAATAAGATCGACGTCATTAGATTCGCCATTTGAATAAATGTCATAATATCAAATTACTTATTTTGAGACAGACTAATCTCACGACTAGATTTGATTCTTAAATAAACGTCTAGCTTTCGACTATTCGTATAATATGAAGATTCAAGATACAGATAATACAATTTGTAATTTGTATTAATCTCGAAAGAAATTTCCCAATCATCAAACTTTATATCTTTAGTCAATGAACTTGTTATACTCTTGAATTCACGTGGCTATCTTTTAGGGGCATTTCCTTATATTTACATATATATAGATACTTTAAAGATGAGTATTTTACTAGGTTGCATGTCCTAATGCTCGAAGGTCGCAGGGTAGAAATCCCAGACAGAGTCTCGTGTGTAAGAAACAATATTTCCAGTCATAAAGTGTTATAAAGTTATACAACTTGCACATGTACAACTTGATAAGATCAAATAGGGCATATATTGGAATTGGAAGTACTGAAAAATCGATTTTAGACAAAACAAATGGGACAATTTAAGCCATAAAGTCAAGTTTAAAATACGACCAAAATTGCCTCACTATTGTAAAACGAGTATATTGAGTACTCGAGCTACCTATTGTATTTCTTCCGAGCTTTGTTTAACTATGTATGTCCATTCCTATTAAATTACTTGTAAACTCGGAGTTGGCATACTCTGAATTTTGCGACTCTTTAAACTGGGGACATATTAGTCAAAATAGGAAATTATAATGGACAAGGTCAATCCGGTCAATTATCCCATTAATAATTCAATGACTCACCTGACAGCGGCATACAATGTCAGCCTCAGTGGCGAGCAAATCCACAATCTTGCCTTTTCCTTCATCCCTAAACAAAAAGATAATGCTCAATAGTTACACATCAATTAATGAAAGCTTCTTTAAATTCTTTCCTAAATCCTATATTTGACCCTTACCCCCATTGGGCTCCAAGTACAACTGTCACTTTTCCAAACCGAAGCTTCTCTTTCTTTCCGGTTCCATTCGAATGTCCATTCTGATGATGGTATCCGTTTGTCAGTCCATTAGCGACAACTCCTTCTGTAACGCTACCCATTTCCTTGATGGAGAACCAAAATAATTAGGTACAGGAAGATGCTTCAATTCTAATATGAAATTAATCTGATATTTAATAGACTTACGACTTCCGGTTATGATGTGCTAGTATTCAATTCAAACTGAATCTCTTTGTTGCTTTTTTAATGTGAATCAATTCGCGCCCAATAACTTGTAGGAACTCTTTCCAATGTTTGAATATAAAAAATTCAAACTTATTGTACGAGTAGATATATTAATACCGAAGGTAGATAGTACTGATATAGAGAACGATGAAGGAAATAATTGATGGGATTGAAAAGTAGGTTGAATTTGAGGTTTTATTTAAATGAGAATACCAATTGGTAATTTTGATGAAAAATAGGATAGGGTCGGGCTTTAAACTTTTAAAGAAGTGAAGTGTTTGAAAAAAAGGAATTACTGGATATCTGGCTATTTGATCTTATGTTCATTTTTCGGGTTTAAATTGAATGGATTTTAAATTTAATTGCAATTGAGATAATAAAATGTGTGGTGGACTCGAGAGTAGCCCAATACGGAGAAGAACGAATGGATTATTCGGGTGGAAAAGCCGAAGAGGCAAACCGAACTTAGAGGCACACACTCCTTTTATATCCCCGAGCTCCTCTGCACAGCCTCCGTCAGTCAGTCAGTCCTCTTCGTCACAATCATGTGCTTTCTAAAATTCTAAACTTAATTTTATCCGGGTCTTCTTCCATACCATTGCCCATGTCTACAAATAGTACGGTCGTACTACTACTACCTTTTAATCCTCCCAGCCTATACCTCGAATAAGAGTTTGAGTAATAAAGAGAGAGGTTCGGGGCAAATATGAGACTCGGCGGAGGAGCTGAGGAGTCGTTAAAATGTATAGACACCTCGTGTGATGCGATATTAGACTAGTATTCACTAGTTTTCGTATATATGCCTACATATACAAGGGTATTTATGCAAGCACTGGCTCGTAGTTTGTAAATAAAACATCATTTAATTAATATGAGGTTTGGGAATTGCTTGAATCAGCAGAAAGATCCTCCGCATCATTTCCCATATATACCAATACAAATTGATAGGATCTGACGTAGGAGAAGCATATCAATTGCACTTTGACGTACATTACACGTTATGAACACCACCAGTGTATAAATACGATAAAATAAATTAAAATCGCATATGAATTCCCATCTAAAATTCTCAAATTAAACCAATTACATAAATAGGTTATTTGATATTTCAGAGTAGGTGGTATATTACTTATACTTTGAAGAGATTCGCATTGTGCTAAATCAATCCTTAATGCGAACGTTAGGAAGAATGATCGGGAAAGAGTTCATGGAAAGATAAGATAATTACATGTTAGTTTCATTGAACTTTCTACGCTGCCTCGACGCACTTTGCCCACGATCCTGGACACAATCAAACCCGTATTTCTCAATCAAAATATCTATTGGGAATCCGTACAATTCTATCAGCTTTTCCAGGATTGATCCCGACCCGTAAAATGCCGTTTGCGTGAACTCTGGTCGCGCTATAAATAAATTGTCATTTTGAAAATTGAATGGAAAGCCACAAATGTGCGTAGAATGTACAATAATTAAATCATGCAAACAGTACAGGGCCACATGCCCAAGAATTTTGCAATTGGCTTCTGTCTAAAGCGTAGGCATATAGCTCAATTTATTGTAATAATGAGCTCTATTTATAAAATTCAATTAAGCTCGATATCAAAATAGAAATATTTATAAAAAATATCATAAATTGGGCTTTTTTGACATAACAAAGTATTCCTCTTTTTCATCCTCTTCTGGACTTGTACTATCCTCTTCAAATCTGTTCACAAACACATAAAAATCATTTTATAAACAACTTTGTATTTACATTTGATATTTCGCGTATGAATGACTTACCCAAAGCGTTTAAAAAATTCCAGAGCTCCAGTATTAGCCTTAAATACGGTCAAAACAAGGAGTGACATTGTGGATGAGAACGCAATCTGTTCCAAGCATCTCATCAAGTGTGCTCCAAGACCTATGGACCTTACAGATGATTCCAGTTGGATCTCGTATCTGTTTATGGACATTAAAAGATGATCTGTATTAGAT
>JAAZTK010000961.1:0-16178 GCA_036507255.1 Megalothorax incertus
TTCACTTCCTCTTCACTTCCTTCGGAGTATAAATCCGGCTCAAGTCATTTAACGATCGAAAAAAGTGTATTTTTAAGTAGAAATGATATTTATTGCATTGAAATACTTTGTAATTTGTATAAATTGTCAATTTAAATAAAGAAAGAGGTTAAAAGTGTTCCAAATTGGGTCTAATCATGTCAATTTCTTATACTTGATGACATTTTGGGGTCAAATTCAGTTCAAGAATGTTGAGGAAAACCTTTAAAAAATATTTCAGGGTCAGATTTTGAGAAATAATTAAATTTGAGGTAGTTTACCATTGTTTAAAAAGGTTTCTTCAGGCTCCCCATGACCTTTGAGGGCTCCCTAGAAGAAAAAATGGATGTCCAATGCAAGAATATTTCATTTTATTGAGATTTCTAATTGTTGGTGAAATAAAAGTCTATTTAGAGGAATTTAGGCCCTAAAAATTCACCGATATCAATTTAGGCAATTTACACAATTATTTTGTAACGGTTTTTTCTTTGAATAAGGCGGCGAATTTGCATTTCTAGGTTAGATAATGTTAAATAATTTAATTCTTATTTAGCACTTACTTAACTTGTACAAAAGCTACGATATATGCACCCAATATAGGTCAGATATTTTATAGGTAGGCTAAAATCCAAAAATAGTCTCACATAATCAATGGATTCAGATTTAGGATTAGATATTCTCGGGAAAAGTTTTTTAAAAGTTCAAAATAATGGAGAAATATAATCTTATTTTATTTATATTCCTAATTTCTTACGTTAGTTTTAGCAGTTCCCAAAAAAGGATTACCCCAAATGGGGATTTGAATAGATTAAATCAAATTAGGCATTTAAAAAGAATTCATCCAAGTATTCTCCAAAATAAATTCAACGAGAATCAATTTGGAAATCAATTTGGGAAGCCAATTCGATATAGCCTCCCATCAAATTTGGATAAAACTCAAGATTTCAGAGCAAAAGTGCCAAATTTGCCAACAAAATTGCATCAAATTCCCCAAAAAGGTACCAAATTCGTGCGTCGACCCGTGATTTCATATTATCCATATAAAAGAGCTGATGAAATGAAATCAAATGCGTCTGACGCCGAATCCATCAAACCTGGAACACCAAACTCAGACCTCCAAGCGCCAAATCTCGCAAATTTTACCTCGTTTTTTCCAAATGAGGTCAAAAATGGCATATTTAATGGTACCTCCAAACCGGAAGACAAATTCAACCTTGGGATTGTATCGGATTTTGTTAAAAATGTGTTTATAAAATTGAGCAATGCCACAAATATTGATTTTTCACAGCTTCTTGCGGGTAATTCCCTAAAAATGCTTGTAAAATTTAAAATTTTAAATGATTTTTTTGAAATTAGATGGATTTGGATTTGAAAAGGGTCCACCTGCACCACTTGCCGTTGGAGGTAAATCAATATTTTGTAAAAAATACGAGTTATAAACTCATAATTTTGATTCCAGCCGCCATCGGAGGAATTCAATCCTTCCAAGCTCTGATGAGGATAGCACCCTTGTCACCACTAGGATTTGCCAAGCTCTTTGTGGCCATCCTTCCATTCACGGTGACCTTGATTTTCGTACCACTATTCATGTTTGGTAAGAAATAAGGTCAAAGGTCAGCCCCTAAATATCTCAATTTTTTAAAATGAACAGGAATTGGCGTTCTCCTCATCCCTATCACTCGATTCCATTACTATATTGACAGCCAAATGTCACCAGATGCCCAAGAAGAGTCTGGTAGATTCCTCCATGTTGACATTGACCTTGATCCTGACCTCGAAGCCTCCCCAGAGACTCAGGATCCGTCCTCATCTCGCCGTTTTTTCAATCCAAATCAATTTACATTTCAAAATCTCGTCATGAGACCACTCCGAAGGGCTTTATCCAGCCATGAATGTGTCGAAAGGTAACTTTAACACCTTCTAAGCACCCTTAAATTGACCTTTGACCACTTCCAGGTTCACCTGCGAATTTACAACCCGGATGGCCAACCTCGGACTCCGATTCTCGGGGCGTCAGCTCGTTCGGAACGGCTTTATGAAAGCGTATGACCATTCCACATAGCAAAAATGATTCTAAATTAATCCATTGACCTTTTTAAATAGCCTCCTTGACCTCACCGACCATAAATATATCAAATATACCGGAAGGGTGATCTCGACACTCAAGAATTCCGGAATTTCAGAGACTTCCGATTGTAAAAAGTATTGCTGTAACCCATCCCGGATGCTATTCGAACAAAATTAATTATCCTCCGATAGATTAGACATTTATCTATTTTATGTATATTTTTATTTAATTTATAATGACCTAATTAACTTAATTTTTAATTGATTAAAAAATATTTTGGTAAATTTTGGTAAATTTTTAAAAACCTATGTATTTATATGGGGCAAAAAGCCTAAAACCTGCCCGAAAGTACACCTATTTAAATCAGTCTGAATCTGAAATTTTTGAATCACCACTTTTTGAAAAAGTGCTCCCGAATTTCCATTTTTTCGACCTACCCCTTGACCTTGAGGACTTTGTGGACACCTCTGGTGACAACCCCCACTTTTGTACCTATCTGCGTCTCCCCCGGCCCATGACAGACCCCCCAGAATTGGAGTTTTCAAGAAATCCAAGCAAATGTAAACAGATTGGGAAATTGTTGGTGTTTTTATTTTTGTGATTAATTAATTAATTATTAAAAGTGGTCAATTAGTGGTAGGGTCACCTGCCAAGAGGTGCAGTGATATTGTGGCCATTGTTTAGCATAAATTAGCAAATTCCTGGGATTTTTGCACGTGTTTTTGTACATTTTTAAAAGCTAATTATGACTTCAATTTAAATTGTGTTTTTAATTGCAATTTCGAAAGTTGACGATGGACTGAGGGATGTCACAATGACGGTAAGTACCATTAAGAGTTTAAGGTCATGGTTAGGTCAATTAGGTAGGGTTCGCAAGTCCTTTGAGACAGCTATAAAAAAAGGGCAAAGGTCACAACATTTAAAAAAAATTTAATATCGGGTCCATGCGTTAAAAATTGACATTTTTAAAAGTTCATTGCTTTTGCAGTTTTTAATAGGCTTATAAAATACATTGAATAGATACTTGAATGTAAATGGAGAGGATTAAAGGCATGTATTTAATGCATATTTGCAAAATTGCAATGTTTGGCAATTTGCAAGAGTTAAATAACCCTTTGTTATTAAAAGCTTAGGATTAAACCGCATGTGATTTGATGCATTTGTTAATAATTCAAGGATGACTAATGCTAAATTCCTAATCTAAAAAAGATCTCATTAGTTTTAATCTTGTTTACATCCACAATACACAACCTATACCTGTATGACTAGTTTATTCGAGGGATCAGGCACAGGTAGTATTACAAGAGTGAGTAATTTAGCTAATTTTGAATTCTGATCGCATGCAATCAAAACCATAATATTTCATTTCAAAAAGTACGATAGACTATAGTAGATATTGTAACTTTTAAGACTTCCTAGGATGGATTGTTATTTACGAGTAGGAAGCATTCAAACTGCACAATTTGCAAAATACATCATAGGGAAATACCTAACTCTAGTTAACATTTATATGTTTAAACGTCATTTGCAAAAACATTAAATTGCAATAATTGTAGCAAAGTCCAAGATCAAATTAATCCAATATAAAACTATCCAGTAGAATACTGTATATCTTACAGCTTACTGCAATTTATTGTACTTAAGCTACCTACAATACGTAGAATTTGTGCATTAGTCTTCGAAATTTGATATTTTATTGCCCAATTACTTATATGTTATATCGTAAATTCATAATATTTAATTAGATGTAATATAAATCGATAGTTGTTCAATGCGATATTATATTCATGCTTAAAAAGGTCAGTAAACCCTTTATGGGAGCATAATTTATCCGTATATCTAATTCTACTAAAAGATTCTCATATCGAACACGCTATATCATACGACACACTATATGCAATGACCCAATATATAAACTCAGAATAGAGTATTCTTTCACAATCAATCATTGTACCTTTGTCAAACCAAACTCATTAGATTATCATATTGAATTAGATTATCTGTATTTAAGTAAGTTAAAGAACTTGATTCTTTGTCCTTGTAGTCTGTAAATGCACATTCCCAAGTCCAGGACCTTGCTATCTTATGGGATTATCTTGTTAAATGACTCTAAAATTCTTGAATAGCGAGTCTTGATAAAAATATGAATGGAAGGAAGGACTGATTGTTCAAGATATGCTCAAAACATTTAAAAATAGAATTTAATTCATGTTTATTCTCAACTCGCATGCTTCCACCCTTTGAAATACAAGTTTATATCCAGAATTTCAATGGGCATTTCACCATCCACTTCCATTCCTATTAAACTTAAAAGGGTTCCAGTTCCTGGAGTTCGTGTCTAAAACTTTTTCAATTTACCAGACTTCCAGGCCAGCTTCAAAGACACTCTACTTTCAATTTCAAAATGAGCTCTAATGCAATTAGGTACATTCAGAAAATGCTGTTTTTAAAGGCAAATCCTCCATCTACGGATCTCTGTATTTTATTTAGGGTTGGGATCCGAAATCCGTCGGATCCGATCCGATATATCAGATTTCATCGAATAGAAATATCCCAATCCGAAGCTTTACAATCCGACATCGGAAATCCAAAACGGACATCCAAAATTCCGGATCCGAAAATGTTTGCTTTGAAATCGGATGGGTTTGAATCTTAAATCCATCCCACCAGATTCATCCGAACAATCCGACGGATTTGCGTGCCCCATCCGATGGACTTGGGATCGGATTGAAATTCATTGGAATCCCATCCGAGGGATTCGGTGGAATCGGATTGAATTTATCTAAATCCCAATCCGAACCACGGATCAATTCGATCCCAAGTAGATCGGATGGGGCACTCCAAATCCGTCGGATTGTTCGGATGAATCGGATCGGATTTTGTACTAATTTTGAGATTTAAAAAGTCCGAATTCAATCCAAACAGTTTCGGATTGGAATTATTTTCGATCTAAAGTCGGATTGGGATTTCGAATCCGTTCGGATGGATCGGATTGAGAAAAAGCTTCGGATCCCAGCCCTAGATATACAGATATTTATCAATTAAATATTTATCATAAGCAGTATGTCATATTTATACAGAATACAGGATTTCCATTTTATTGAGTATTAGAGATGGGCTCAAAATTGATAAAGAATGACGCGCCATATTTTTATTTAATTGGACTACTTACTAATCGACTAATTAGCCCGTCAGGCTATCATATTACGTGTATATTTCATTTACTTTTATATGTAGACATTCATATCTTCATTTTTATCCATTTTTATCGATAAAACATATGAATTTAAACCCTTGATCTCCACGTTTCACTTATAGATCGTCCAAAACTCATCAGAATAGCCTTTAATTTATTTTTATTTAATTTTTCCAGTGTTCCAGTGGAGGGAAAAATGTTCTACTACCCCCAGAGTGCTTGTAATTGAATCCAGAAAGGTTGTGCTTCAGCTTTAGAGTCTTTAGACGATGGAGGATCATCGTTCTGTGGCGGTAAGACCTTATTTTAATTTTTTAAATACAAATTCTAATGTTTTGTGACATTTCTCACAGGATTATTTCGTGGTAGCTGGTAAGGATTCATAAGAATTCTTGTTTAAATGCAAATTAGCCATCTAAAGCAATGATATATCCATTTATTACACTCCTAGGTCTACCACCAAACCCTCAGCCCGTGGACGAAGACTTTTGCGAGGGCCTAAATCCAAATGAGAAGAATATTGAGCCTATAACTGACATTACAGTCATCTTTCCCGGCCTAGGGGATCTCGTACCCAAAGGATATTGCTGTGTGGAGCTTACTCCGAATGGTAAGTGGGGTCTGGAAAGGGTTTTTCATCAATTGGAAGTGACAGATTTATTTTTTGCATGTTTTTGGGGCTCCAAACTCCGAAAACTCGGATTTCTGAAGAGTTTGAAGCTTTCTTTTGCTGTCAATTCCATTTATTCCATTTCATTTCATTTGATTTTGACTCTGGAGACTTTCTTTTGAATTTAGAAGGCTTCCAGAAGCTTCCAGAGGCTTCTGGAACTTCCAGAACTTGCCCAAAAAAATTCCAGAATTTTTTAGAGGCTCTGAAATTCGATGGAGAATGTTCTAGAATTTTTTAGAAGCAATTTCTTTGCTCCAAAACTTGATTTAAAGCTTGTAGATTCATAAATCTTGTAAATTCAAGCCTGGAAGATCCCTAAAATGGTCCAAAATGCTTTCAAATTCATTTAAAAATTAATTTGGAGCTTTTAAAGCTATGAGATAATCAAATTATGTATTTTGTGGGGTCGAGATTGAGTGGATTTTGGAGGAAATGAGCTAATCTATTTATGTTTTGGTCCATAGGTTATCCTGCCAATTTAAATAGTGGATCTCTACGTTCTCCGGAAGTGTATCTTTGTTATCGGCGTGGAAGGGACAAACCCCCACTTGTTGACATTGGGTGAGTGCTTTATTTAAAATGGATAAGAATAGCTCAGGCTCTATATGACAAGTTTTAAAGCAATGTAAAGTATTCTAGGAGCCTTTAAAGCTTAAAGTTTACTAGTTCTTAATGATATGAGTCTTTGTTTGAGGAGACTAGAGAGACGTACAAGTCATTACATGTTTATGTTAAAAATACACGCATAGATATATTAGATTCAATGGGAATCACGTAGGTTCGAGTAATATGCATTTACATTTATGCTACAATGTAATAGGTACCATTACAAAGTACTTGTAATAGGTACAAAAGTACAATTTGGATGCAACCCATCTGCACATGTTAATTAGCATTGAGAGGATGGGTTTATAAAGTTTTTGACGGAAGAGAATGAATAAACAAATAGAGAAATACATGCAGAGTTAATGGGGTGACGAAGATAGGAAGGTGAGGTCTCGAATGAGGAGGATCATCAAGGTTAGACGCCTTTGTGGAACCTTTTTGGCACATTTTGGTACATTTTGGAACATAGCAAATGAGCCATTTCGCTCTAAATTATTTTTCCTTGCGATTTTGGCATACAAATTCAATTTAAAACGCATTTAGAGCCTTTTAGACTTACATATGACAAGATATTTCGCCGTTTCAAACGCAAATTCAAAATTCAGGCCAATTTGCGACTTAATTTGGCCAATATTGAGCTGTTATTTGGAGTTTAAATACGATATGAGCTTTTATATGATAAATAGAAGTAATATATAGGTTGTATAGGCTTTAAAATCAAGTTAGATATGAAATGGAGCTCATAATAGGCTATTGTAATCGGATATAGTGTGAATAACAGTGAAATTCGAGCCCTAAATTAGGAAGAAACGGTCCAAAATGGATTTTAAAGCTGGATTTGATTAGCAAATGTCTGTAGTTTGCACAAAATGTATTCAAAGGTCATTTAAAAATATTTAATTTGTATTTCAATGACCCCCAGGGTGATGTACGATGGTAAGGAGCGTCTCCTCCCTGATGCGGAGGTGATAATCTCAACGCCAAGCGGTCGGCCTGCAAATGTCAATAATTCTTCTGCAAGGATATTCCTCACATTCCGCCGTGCACCCGACAATATGCCTGTAAATTAAATCTAACTGTTTAAATGAACACTCTAAATACTCTAATTTAATTCTCTTCCAGTGCAATGAGCTCGTGGTGACCGATGTCTGCGTTATTATGCAAAATAAGGGCGAGAAACCACCGGTAGGATCTTGTATTTTGATTCTAAAATTCAAATGAATGTCAATTTTGAAGAATTTTCAAAAACTGCACTTAAATTGAATGAAATTAATGCTAATTTGGTTGTTTTTTTTAATTTTTCAGCATGCATTTTGCCTCATACCAAAGAATCTCAATAAAGGAATGGTAAGATATGGATTTTAGGACATTTTGACCCAGAATTTAACGATTAAAGACCGATTTTAATGGTAAATCTGGGTTTTAAACGGTTTAAACCGAGCTTTTAAAGGTTTAAACCCGGTTTAAAGGGGTTTTTAGCAGTTTGAAGCGGATTCCAGTGCTTAAAACCGGGTTAAATCGGATTTTAAAGCGTTTAAGCCCGATTTTAATGTTTAAATCCGAGTTTTAAACGGCTTAAGCTAATTTATACCGAATTTTAATGCATATAAGCCTAGTTTAAATGGAATTTTAGCAATTTAAACCGGATTTCAATGCGCAAAACCGAATTAAATCGGATTTCGGATCGGATTAAAGGGTTTAAACCGGATTTTAGTGTATAAAACCGGGTTTTAAATGCGTTAAACCCGATTTTAGTGTTTTTCACCGGGTTAAATGAGTTTTAAAAGGTGTATATCGCGTTTAAAATGATTTTAATTGATTTAATTAACTCCTAGATGGGCGGAGAAGTCTACATTTGTTACAAAAAGTCCATGTTTCGTCCACGCCTTCTTTCCTACAAGCCTGAAGTCCTCTTCCGGTACCCTCCGGTCGACCTCCGAGGGTTCCCCTTCCCCTCATCAGTCGCAATGTTCTGCCTCCCAATGTGTAAGTCCCATTTAAAGACATTTACGCGTAGAAAAACCTTAAAAACTGATTTCTGAACCAGGTGTGACGATAGAACTGTGGCCAGCGACTGCTAATCAACCCCGAGCGGTCTTCTCGACCTTTGTCCTGACTGTGGCAGACGCTACTGAAAAGATTTACGGTGCAGCAGTCACATTCTACGAGAAACTGGGCGTGGAGACCCTTGATGAGGACCAGAAGTCCGGTCTAGGGCTGAATGAGGTGGTTGTAGACACGATGAGTGTCAATGTGAACAAATCCATCTGTCTTCTAAGTCATTACCCACTTTTTGAGCCTTTCAAATCATACCTCCTATACTTGTACGCAAAATGCCGATCTGGACCTCAAGCTATATCAATTGAACGGTAATTTACGTACATAAAAGACCGAAAGTCAATCCGAAGCTTAATTTTCTCAATCCGATCCGATTTAGGCTTCGGATTGAATCGATCGGATGGAGAAGAATTTCAAAATTTCAATCCGATGGCTCCGAACGCTCGGATTGGATTTTGTATTCGAATTCGATCCGATTTATTCGGATGGATGATTTTTCTATCCGATTTCGGATCGGGTACCTATACCTAAATCGATCCGAAATCCGGTCGGATTATCGGATAATCCGAACTAAATTAGCAAATTCAAAATTTGTGCGTTTTTGACGATTTTTCAAGTTTTAAAATGCCCAAAAAATGCCAATTTTAAGCAAATTTGAGCAAATTTTAATAAAATTTTAGAAATTGTGTTTTTCGGACTCAATCCGATCCGATTTCGGATTGGAATCGGAAATCGGATTGAATCCGATTCGAAATTAAAAAAATTGAATTGAATCCACGATTGAAATTTTCCTATCCGAGACCTGATTAGTGTTAGGATTGTTTTTCAATCCGATCCGAATTAATTCAATGTCGGATTGATCCTACGGCTTTCGGATTATCGGATTTCGGATCCCAGTCTTAAATAGAGTTGTTTTTAAACTTTTTAGGAATTAATTAATTGGTATTATTTAAATTTCAGATACATATCCCAATTGTTTGACGAAGTTCCATTCCCCAACCCCCAACGGCCTAATATCTTTTACCAAATATCCCCCACACTTCACGTACTCATTACTCATGATCTAGACTCACCTCTTCCCAAATGGTAAGCCTTATCTTTAAAAAAAAACATGCATTTTTGTCTCTAATTCGGTTTTTTCAATGTCTAGTGGTGCCTCCTTCCGGAATCTCTTGAATAATCTTGGATCTGAGAACTGTCTCCTAATTCTACTCCTACTCCTCACCGAGCAAAAGGTCCTTGTCCACTCTCTACGGCCTGATGTCCTCACTTCTATCGTTGAAGCACTCTCAATTGTATGATTTAATACTTTTACATGTCTAAAAAGGGTCTAAAAGTGTTCTAAATCCATTTTTAAATTCACTAGATGATATTTCCATTTGTTTGGCAATGTCCTTACATCCCACTATGCCCGCTAGGACTTTGTGCCGTGCTCCAAGCACCCGTACCCTTCCTCATCGGGGTGGATTCACGGTTTTTTGACCTTTATGAACCACCAAATGATGTCACTTGCATTGATCTCGATACCAAAACTATTTCTGTGTAAGTTTAATCAATTGGAATGCAATTTAGATTGTGTAGAAAGCTTGATTTTGAATTAATGCATGTATTTTTGATTTAGGAGTGAAGATAAGCGTGCTACAATCAATATCAAACTCCTCCCAAAGAAGCCTGGGCGTGCCCTTAAGGCATCCCTTGATTCCTTCACGGAGAAGTTGTACAAATTGTCCCAAGTACCACTAGTCGGAGGTCGTCGCCGGACTCAACCGGATGCCTTTGAACTCCCAGACATGGATCTACAGATTAAACGGCGTGAGGTAATGCTTCTAAACGCCATATAACGCTCATTTTATGCGAAATTCACGTGATTTGAACGAAGATTTTATTTCGAAACGCTTTGAAATCCTTTTAATACGTTTTTAGGTATTTTTAATACGTTTTTGAGAACTTTTAGAAAGTTTTTTTTTTGTTTTAAACGCGTTTTTTAATTTCAAAAACGCTTTGAAATCCTTTTATTCACGTTTTTACGCATTTTTAATACGTTTTTTTCATTTTGCAAGCTATTTATTCCGCGTGAAAAATACAAATAATGCATTTTACATGCATTTTGCGTGTTATTCACGCGTTTTTTCAAAGTTTTTTCTGAAAATACTCTTAAAAATTGAGCAAAAACGTGAAAAACGCATGAAATTACGCGTTAAATCCACTGAAATTGCTCGTAAAATCAATAAATTAGAATAAAATTGAATTTCAATTGATTTTAACGTGAAATTAATGGATTTTGGATATTTTTCATTGATTTTTCAGAGATTAATTGAGCTAGAAATTCAAGAAGCATTCCTCAAGTTCACCACGTCCATCCTCCGAGGCTACCGCTCCTACCTACTCCCAATTACGCGTGCCCCAAGCGAGCGTGCGACTGACGCCTCATCCCTATTTGATTTCCAGGTACTTTTTAATTCAATTTAAATGATTTTTCTCGCTAGATGTCGCTTAATTTGAATTTCTCCTATTAAAACATAGGGATTTCTTCGTTCTCGTGATAAAAACCACGTCAAATTCTACTCTCTAATGCTAAAAACTCAAATGTACATCCGTTTCATCGAGGAGCGTTCATTCGTCTCCGACATTGACACCTCCCTCGCGTTCTTCGACGAATGCCTCGACAAAATCGAAGCGGAGGAGGTCCCAGAGTCCGCTAAACTTGTCGACCTTCACGAGGGCTCCTCCTCGGATCGAACAGTCTTCATTATGATGCCCGAGGTGGATCCATCTAGCGGGAAAGAGTGGAATTATGGCGGGAATTTTGTTCTAAATGAAGGGGAATTCAAACCATTGAAGATTAGGCCGATGGGAAAGGGTCTGGAGTCCCATTTCCTCACCCCAGGGTCCCCTATTGCTCGGCGAACAAAGCAAGAAATCCGATCTGCGGCAAAAACGGCTAAAAATAACGTTGAAACTCCTATTAAATGGGCTAAAACACTCTTAGGGACTACCTACTCACTCTGGTTCATCCACCTACCCTCATATGTGTCGCAGGCTGTCTCAAAACAACGTGCTTTGCATCATGCCTATGATATGCTTGTGAGGATGGCCAAGAATCGACTACAACCCGTCGATGAAGTACGGTTAAAGTCAGATTTGAGCACAATTTGGTCTAATTTTGGTTTTTTCTGGATATTTCAGGTCTGTTTTCGAGTTGTAATGATGCTAGCTGGAACATACTCCTATCCTATGATTGCAGTAAAGGTAAATTTACATTAAACTTTGATTAGGGGAACTAATAACCTCATAAAAGAACCCATTTAATTTTTTTATTCAAGAAATTAGGTAGGTTTTGAATTTTTGAGCGACTTTCGCATCTTCGCTTAGGCACTAGTCTATAAGATATACTAGTAATAATATTCCTGAGTACGCCCAAGTCTTTATCAGTGCTTACTAGTACTACTACAATACTATTTCAAGCTTATTGGCTTATACCAATTCAATACGTCTCCGTTCTATTGAAAGAGTAGTATTCATATAAATAATTT
The DNA here is from genome assembly GCA_036507255.1 of Megalothorax incertus. Classification (NCBI taxonomy): domain Eukaryota; kingdom Metazoa; phylum Arthropoda; class Collembola; order Neelipleona; family Neelidae; genus Megalothorax; species Megalothorax incertus. Next base: position 12,153 of record JAAZTK010000961.1, read on the forward strand.
GAATATCTCAAAAGATAGGGATGATAATATTGTAATTGTATTACAAAATGCCCTTTGTTCAGAGGGTATAAATAGAGGTGGACATTGGGAGATAACCGTCAGTATTCCTCGGGATGTTCGCCGAGGAATGACCTCTTTTACTAACTACTATACAATTGTAATTTCAATTATACAATAGTTTCAACATTGGTTTTTGCCGATTTTTGTGATTTTGAAAAATTAAAAATTAACTTTTTACATTTTGAGAAAAATTACAATTCGAGAAATAGAGGAAATCCATCTATAATATGTAAATAAAATCTCCCAGTGCAATATGCAACAAGTTACTTATAAAATTCCCATATTCACTATATAATTCGGTTAACAAATATTATTATTTGCAGGCTCTTTTTGAAATGAAACGGTGTGGAATGATCCCCAATGCAATAACATATGGATTCTACAATAAGGCCGTTCTGGAAGCTCAGTGGCCATCAAATGTGACGAATACTAGTCAGTTAATGTGGAATAAAATAAGGTAAATTGACGAAAATTCGAATTAAACATGCAAATTCTTGAAAAATGACGCTAAATCATGATTTTTTGCAATTTTTGAAGGAATGTGATATTAGGAGTAGCACAATTTCGTGCCGCAGGGCGGAGGGCGTCTCAAAGACGTGGATCCGCGTCTACAATTGACGAAATTGACCGAATATCAACCGGAAGTGGAGCTTCAAACTCATCGCAAGTCGCTAAACCTTTCAATAATACCGAGAAAAAGGAGCCAGGGACTCCTACCCGGAATTCAAATTGTTCTGACATGGGGTATGGGTCTCTGAATGAACCCAAACCACCCCTGGAGGAAAAAGAGAGTTCTGAAAGGGGTTTTGGAAGGATTTGGGACCGAATGGGGTCAAGTTTGGATCAATGGGTCAAGACTGGAGTGAGTTCTCTAACGGCAATTGCGGCTGCTGGGACTGATACTGGATTCTATTCGCCGGCTGGACCCTTTATGAGCGGAGACTTTCGTGGAGAGATCCAGGATGAGGTGGGGAATTCAAGAAAGTTTGGTAGAAAGTTGGATTTTGGGGGGAACGGAGCCGAGAATGAAAGGATGACCGGATCACAGTCGGATTCAGCCCTTAAAATGCTTAGATCCGTGAGTTTTGGGAATGATAAAGAGATTATGAGCAAATTGAAGGAAGAGATGGCGGGGAGGGAGGATTTTAAGCCTGAGGAACTCGAAAAAACACAAAAAAGTGTTGAAAAACCGCTTGAAAACTCAGAAATTAATGAAAAATCATCTGAAAACCCGAAAAATGCGCGTGAAACGCGTGAAAGTCCGACGGGAGACGCTGAAAAATGTGATAAATTGCACGAAACCCCTCAAAAATCACGCGAAATTCCCGAAAAACGTGGAAAAACGTCAGAAACGGATGAAAAACAACTCCAAAATGCCGAATTAGCCCCCAAAATGGCAGAAAATGGCCAAAAAGCGCACGAAATGGCTGGAAATGACCCCAAAACGCCTCAAAAACCCGCCGAAAAAGACTTTGAATCCAAACTAGCCGGAAAAGACGTGCTACTAGAGGGCGGTGACTCGCGTGAGGCATCAGTCGAACCTTCCAACGCCATCTCGCGTGATTCCACGCCATCAGAGATTGATGAAACACAACTTACGGTCATTCCAAAGGACACTCCACGCTCCCCACCCCTTCAAATTAAATCTAGCACCTCTGCGGAGCTCGGGCTCCGCGCTGCGGAGCTATCCACTGAGATTTCCAGCCCAAATTCACCAGCACGTACCCCTGTGACACAGAATGACCCCCTGGGAGCACTCCTCGACCACCCAACAAAAGATTCTCCAAAAAGGACCGCAAGCGAAGGTCAAATCCTTGATCCCTCCGCGCGCGGAGCGAGTCTAGGTCGAACTGGAGTGGTCCTCGAGTCCAAAAACACATTTCACCGCTCTTCAACGCTCCCAAACTATGCGTCAATGTGTCCAGGTGGGTCTGGACCAGGTTCTGGTGGCTCCACGCCATCTGGCGAGGGCGGAGAATTAGGCAATTGTGTTCCAGGTGGCGTTTCAGGCCTATCTTCATTCAAATCTTCATTCTCCCGCTATTCCCCGGCTCGTTACTCACTCCGGAAGGGGGCGTCCTCGCTCCTCGAGTCCACATTTGGCGGGAAAAAGGCTGAAGCATTCCTCGAAGGCTTTAATTCATTGTCGGCGTCCGCAGCGTTCTCTATGAAAGAAAAAATGAGTAAAGTTCGCGACGCGATTGGTTCAAATGGACCTACTGCAGCGCCACCGCTGATTGGGGGCTCGAAAGCACCTTTTGGACGATATTATGATGAAGTTAAGGTCTCGAATGAAGAAGTGGATGGTCCAAATGAAGATCAATGGGCAGCTGTTAGCGAATCTTACCTGGATCAACTTTTATTAAATTCTTCGGAGGCGGCTGCGGTCCTTGAGGGCGGCGGGAAGGGTCGAGGAAGCTTTGCAAGCGATGCTGGAATGGCGAATTTGGCTCCAGGTGCCGCTGGAACTTCTCTACATTCTTCGACGCAAAGTTTGTTGCTTCCGGAGGCTTTTGGAGGTGTTAAAGGAGGTAGGGAAGGTGGACATCCGATTGGACTGGAGGTGGTAATGACCACTGCAAGCATGTGCCATAATTGCAATTCAATACTCTTTGATGAGGAGATTATGGGTGAGTTTTTACTATTTTTGAGAATTAAGATTCCGAAGCCAAAATCTATTTTTTTGCGAAATTCGAAGAAAAATTGAATTTTTAGATGTAAGGAACCTTGCTGAATTGTTTTAAAGTCTGAATTTTGAAAATACATTTCAAAGGGTCAAATAGGGGTTTTTTGGGGGGTTCGTGGAAGGTTAGGGAACGAACCCTATGCAATCGCTCTGTCTGTGCAGTCCGGCCGTTCATTCCGTGACGCGATAACTCCCGTAGTTCTTAACGGATTTTGACCAAATTTGGTATGTAGGTGTATTGGGTCAAGGCGCAGGCTAGGTTCGTTGGAGGGAGGTCAGAGGTCAAAGGGGGCGGAGTTATGGGGAAAAAAGTGGGAGGAGCTCATGCCCATTTCGTTCCCTATGGGTTCTATTGAGCTGAAACTCGGTCCTAGGGGGTAGTTTGACCCCCTGAATTCGAATTTGACCTTTGTTTTTCCTGCTCCGCCCACCGGTGACCCCAGGGGGAGTGTCAAAATTTCGAAAATATGTATTTATGCGTAAAATTTTGCAAAATTCGACTCCCTTAAATAAAATCTGACCTCCAAATTAGAGCTCAGGTCGCGTACCACGAACCCTCCCAAGTGGTTGGGCACTTTTTTATTAATTGTATTTTTAAAACAATATTTTTTGAGCGATTTCTGACGAATTTGGCGATTTTTCTACAAAATTTGTTGCAAATTGTCTCTAAAATTGGATATTTTATTTTTTTTTAAAGCTGGATGGACTCCCGAAGACTCAAATCTCAATTCCAAGTAAGTTTCCCATTGATTTTAATGCAATTTCCCTTAAAAGCACTACTTATTTTTGTCCAAAATCATTTATTTCTCATCTAAACCTAATTTCAAATGTTCCCGACAGATGTCCACACTGCAAAAAGTGGCAGGTTCCATTCCTGGACGTCTCAGTCTTTGATTATCGCCTCCATCCGCTCTCCACCGTCGTACAATCCCAATCCCAGTCTCATCCCAACCCTCTAAATCCTTCGACAAGCTTTGGTTCATCTCAATCCCTATCCTCTCGACGTGCATCACTCTTCCTCAACCCAAAACCACCTTCAAAGGCAAGTTCTGGACAAAATCTGACCTCTGACCTCCCCAAAACACCAGCAAAATCCGGAAATCCATCAGATTTGAATTCCTCCGAGGTGGATCAGGTTGCAAATTGTGTCAATGGCGAGCTATGTTCTCCATCCGAGCTTGAGGTCAAGATCCTCGACCCTCTCGGGGTAGTACTTGAGAATTCTAAGCGAAATTCACCGGAGGTTGATGCCAAACCTGTCCTGGAAGACATCCCTGATC
>JAAZTK010000962.1:0-16175 GCA_036507255.1 Megalothorax incertus
AAAAGAATGGCCCTGACCTAAGAATATCATACCACAGGTTTCCTAAAGATAAGAAACTGGAAAATGTGTGGATTATCAAGTGCAAGAGGCAAGATCGATTCGATCCAAAAAATAATCGGATCTGCTCCGAACATTTTTTGCCTTCTGACTTTAAGAAAAGTGCACAAAATGAAGGCAAAAAGCAAAAGAGGTTACTGAAGCCAAATGCCATTCCATCAATATTTAAGAAACGATCTGGAGGTCAACAAAATGTCAAAATTCGGGAAGACAGGTTGGCGAAAAGAGAGGAACGGAAATATTTGGTCACCTCTTTGGCCAGGTAAATATTTTTAACGAATAGAACGTACGTTCTAGAGGGCGAATGCACTGACCTGGCATTTAATTATATAAATTTATTTCAACAGGCGGTGCACCTTCTGTAATTGTGAATCAAATGGTCAAAGGGGGTGGAAAAAATTAAATCCAGAGGAAGAGGAGACATTAAAGTACACCCTCCCAATTCTATTCAAACATTCGTACCCTGGAAAAATTTAAAGGATGTCACAAAATATTAAATCCGATCTTTGTGTCAATTGCTTCGGGGAAATTGTGACGTGCCATTCCCTCCTGAAGCGGATTGAGGATCTTCAAAAAGAGTTTGAATCTGCTCGAGACATTTTCACATCGAAACAAATGAATTTTGGAGCTTCAACATCAAATTCATTATCTACATTGGCTCAATCACAAGGTAGGTATCGTAATTTATTAAACAAAGGATAAATTCTTAATTCAAATTATTTAACAGATGACCTGAGGAGTGTGGATGTTGCTACTCAAACTCCAATATTGGACATTAGGAACGTGAGCATATCGCAAGGTTGGAAATGTTAAATTTAAATAGCAAATTTTTAATAACAATATTTTGTAGATATTGAAATTCCTACAATGTCAAGCCTAACAAAAAGTACCACCAGGCGATCGCCTTCAGGGCGTACGCCCTCCAAATTTGCAATCCGGAAGAAAACAAATGAGAACTATCCTCCCTGGGTCTCAAAAATATTCTCACCTGCCCAACTCAAGATGCTGAATGGAGCCAAGAAAATTAAATGGGACATCAAAGATATTGTTAAATCATTCACTCTTCGATTTCTGGGTACAAAAGCCTACAGATTAATCAGAGAGACCTGGGCAATACCTCTTCCATCTATAAACACCTTGAATAATTGGGGCAAATGCATGGAGATCAAAGAGGGGCTTATTAAAGGAGCATTTAATGTATTAGAAGCTCGTGGGAAATTGATCGGGGAAAATGATAGGCTGTGTACCATCAATTTTGATGAGATAAATATAGATAGTAGAGTAGTATATGATAGAAGTAAAGATACATTGTATGGCCCCTATAAAAATGCCCAAGTTGTCATTGTTAGGGGTATATTAGGAGGATGGAAGCAAGTAATTTACTTTGCTTTCGATCAAAGGATGACCAAAGAAATAGTGGAGCTCATAATTATGGATTTAAACAAGATTGGATACAAAGTAAAAGCTTTGATTTGCGACATGTCACCAACTAATCAAGGATTACTGAGGGATCTAGGCATCAGCGAGAGTGAACACTCTTTTAAAACAACGAACGTCGTCACCGGCGAAGAAGAAATTGTCTACGTCTTTCCAGATCCTCCCCACATGTTAAAATTATTTAGATCCCATATATTTGATCAGGGGTGTAGGATGGTAGACGGTACAATTATCAATAAGGCTTTATATAATACTCTAATCTGTAATGATAGTTCAGAAGTTAAGTTAAACCCTGAATTATCTGAGCGTGTTTTGGATGTCTCAGGATCAGAAAGAATGAGAGTTGCCCCAGCTTATTGTATATTTAGTGAGAAAACTCTAAAACTAGCAGAATTGACCTTGCCAAATACGAGCGGTTTCACTCCTGAGAACGTTCGTTCTATTTGTAAGTTCATTCGAACTATAGGGAATTTAAGATCTCTATTGAATTCATATGTACCTAATCATAAGTCAAATAAGTTAGAAAGCGGTTTCGGAATGTATATCGATATGCAAAAAGATGCACTGAACGAGGCTTATGATTTAATAAGTTCATTAAAATTCTTTGTAAACTAAAATGAGTCTAAGCTGAAGGCTTCTTTACATATCTTTCAAAAGGGGCTCTTAATGTCCATCAAGTCTCTCATCTCTTTGCATGCCGATCTTAGAAGTAGGGGCTTTAAGTATATACTAACTCACAGGTTAAACCAGAATGCCCTAGAGAGTATATTTTCAAGAATTAGGGCACTCTGTGGTCAAAATGAAAACCCAAATCCAATTGATTTTATGCACCGCCTGAAACTCCTTATACTCGGCTCTGAATTGCCTTTGCCAATTGGCTGTAATGTCCAAGAGATAGACCCTGAAGAAATGTTTGTAACTGGCAGTGTCCTCAACTTTACCAAGAAAGATCAAAAGGACTCTCAAAAGACTCTAGAAGAATTGGCCATTCAAGAAGAAGAATTAAAACCACACATCGAACATATTGAGAATCTTCTCTATGATGGCGACGAGGACGACCGTCCTAGGACTCGTACGAGTGGAGAAGAAGCCCTACGATATATTGCTGGCTATTTGGCTTTCAAATTCCCTGATGAAAAATACGGCACCCCTTCTGGTCAATTAGACAATTATGATATCCCTACTTCAAATTCAAAAGGGTGGATTGAAATCCTAACTCGAGGCGGACTAATGATACCTAGTGATGATCTAATCGATCTAGTTAAGATTTGTGATAGAGTATTTGTAGAAGAATTTGATGTAAATAGAAATAGGGTAGGAATAGTAGAATTTTTAACTAGTATTGTACTAGGACTAGGATATGAAGATCATAAAAATGTAATTGCATTATTTTTTAGGGTTAGAATTAAGGCCAAAATTAATTTATTAAATAATCAAAGGTTTGTACACAAAAAGAGGAAAGAAAAACAGTTTTGTAAATAAACAAAAATTAATTAATTAAAAAATTCATGAAGATTTTTAAATTCTTGAAAATATTTTGATGTAATTTTTAGATTAAATTTAAATCTTCTTGACCCAGGAATCTTTGCTTCGAATGTAGCACCGCTCTCCCGCATGGTACTCCTCATAAAACTCTTTGAACACAAATCCACCTAAATTAGAAATTGCATTTTAGCGAATAAATAAATTAATAGTACAATATTAACTTTACCTCCATTCCACACAGCCTCATATCGAGCAAAAGCATCATCTTTTTTCTTCTTTTCCCACCTTTGGAATTGTCCAGGGCTCAGAAGCTTCTTTTTCGCAGCTGCACTCGTCATTTTGGTGTCACACTTCTTTTCTCTGGCCAGGTGACCATTGGCACCACAACGTACGCAATAGAGGCTGGCCACCTCTGGTGCAGGCACCACAGGACGAACGTCCTCCGAGAACGTACGTTCTTTGACCCTGCAAAATGTTTAAAATGATTAGGATATTGTAGTAAGTAATTTGAATTTAATTTACTTAAGCTTGTTAAGCTCCTCCTCCAAGGCTAGAATCTTGGCCTTCATATCTTCAGCCTCTTGGTCCACCCCATCCACCAAAAAGATCCTCCGCCTTGGTCCTTCGGCATGACAAAAGAAACAATAGCTGTAAATAAATTAAACATTTTAAAATTATGCATGAAATGAATTACAAAATATTTGTAAATTCATTTTTAATTGGGCCAAATATATAATTTAAATTATTTATTTATCAATTCTTACCCATCTCTAGCATAATTCATAATTGCGTTATTAGCGGGGTCCCTGTAGTCGTTATTTTGGTCATTTCTTGGATTTATTACAGCATTTTCAACTCCTCCATTGCAATCTCCACAAATTGTGTGCCCACAATTTATATAGGTGTAGGCCACCTCCCCCAAGTAATCCTGACACACTGGACACACCAACTTTTTAATTTTGTCCTCCATTTCCGGTCAAATTTGCGAAAAATTAAAAAAAAATTGAGCACTTTTGCACTTGTTTACTTGTGGAAGAATTTCGAGCTCAACTCCAGCAGTTAAATTCCCACGAATTTTGCACAGGCTTTAGCCCCACTATTGGGTATCCTCAGCGTCTGGCAATAGATTCGATGGTGGTCAAAATCTGGAATAGCCCTATCCTTTTACATGTAAGATTCTGGATGTCCCGCTTATTTAAGTTATTTAACTCGTCTGGGTCAAGATACAATTTGGAAAAAAATATGAGAAGAATCAGAAATGTCAGGAGAATAATAATATGGAAATTTGAAATTTGTATCTTGATCCCTGACCTCAGGAAGGAGGTGTAAACACGAAAAAATGGTCCGGAGAACTGCAAGTTGAGTGTAAAATGTGTGCGCGCGTCGGTTCCTGCACTGTGCATTATTTGCATTTGATTTTTCTTTTCCATATGCTACGAGTATTTGACCACCAGTTTCGTGCAGTACTTAACACATCTATTGCGTATCCTATATACTCTTCTCTATCCTGGGGTATCCTAATATACCTTCATTAGTCCTAGATTTCTTCTAAGAAATATTATTAAATGTCCCCTAATAAATTATAATAATTAAACAGGAATATTTCGGATAATGGAGCCCCTGATCGTCTCAAATTTAATTCTAGGTTAGTTTCAGCAACAATTAGCTCTATTATCCTCTATTTTATCTAAAATTTCTTTAATTTTAATGAAATAAAAAATTGTTTTTCCCTTGAAATAATAAATATTGTGATTATTTTTACTCTCTACGGAATGAACCAGTTTCTTACAAATTTTTAAACAAGTTTAAAAAATAGATCCCTCAATGCGGCTTTCTAAAATTTCATTGGAATCATAAGGAAAGTACTACTTTAGATATTGTACATTAACTCTCAGGAACTTTTTTAAACAGAATTTATCATGATTGATCGGTCTACAATCTCAACATTTTATTTTCTTAAAATAACCAATATCAATTTAAATATTCATAAAAATGAATCAATAAATCCGTTTTTGACATAAATTCCCCCTATTTTTTACACACAAAACAAAAATATTATGAATCTTTAATTTTTTGCCATTTTGGCAATCTTTTATTGAAAGGTAAATAATTGCTTTCAGATTTTTAATTGCATGTCGTTAACTAAATTAGGGTTCCATAAACCACTATATAAAATAACTATTATATCAGTATTTTATTTAATTCTATTCTATTCATTTTTTGTATGTAATATTGTAATATTAATTAAATTAATGTGATCACAGGGAATTACACAAATATTTAGGAGCACATATTTTTATTTATAGGAAATTATATATTTGGAGAGTTTGGTCAAATGCTCGCGTTTTTATCGTAAGAAGTGGAGAAAATATTAGGTAATTATAAAACTAATTGAGACTGCGACCAACAACAGCTGAAATTCTAGACCATTTGCTCCATTATTTGGAATGTTCCTAAAAATTAAATTGGAAAATGAATGAATTAAATTAGATTAAAATTTCCTTACTCGACAGTTTTCCGACCATCAGCATAGGTATCAATTTTCTGGAATTGCTCGGTTCGAATTACAGTTGCACCACATTTGCCCACTACCTGCCTTAGCACTGTCTTCGCCCCGGCCGGAATAGTGATAGCACTCTCCTGTGTTACTTCCTTGTCCCAAGTGTTTGAGGAAACTGATTCCCAATGAAATTTTGTCTTGGTTGATTCACCATATCCTCCAGAGACTTCTGCTTCCAATTTTGTTCCATTGGCTACTTCTTTGCCTAATTTTGCCTTAGCAGCTACATTCCACTTTGTTTCCTTTTCTTCGAGTCCTCCAACTGTTAATTGCTTTGACCGACCAGTTCCAACAGTCTTTTTAAATTTCTCGTGAACATTCTCCTTCCCCTTTTGATTGTTATATACAAATATATCCTCCCATTGGTCAGTAAATTTGCATTTAGCTTGAATAGTGGAGCAGCAAGGCATTTCAACATTATTGAGTCCAGTAGCTAAATTAATACATTATTAAAATTTTATTTAGGAATAAATAATATAAAAATTTATAAATTACATCCAAAATTATGCATTTGGGCCCTAAAGCCGCATAAGCCAGAATGTTTAGGGCAAATTTGTTTTGTATCCTTTCTCATCCATGTTCCCCACCCTACTTGACCAGTATACCTTCGAGGGACATCACCTTCATCGCTTGCACAATAGAGGGCAAACCCAACCATCCCAGCTTCATCAGTCAAAGATGCATCAACCTCCAATTGAGCTTTCATATCAAGTCCCGTAGCCATCCCCTTTTCACAACCTATTTCAGGGCTTTCAAAATCTTCGACTTCTTGAGGTTCTAATGATATAGAAGGTCCCCAAAGATTGGCTGGATTTTCGAGTTCTCCCTTGACTCTTATCCATTCATTTTCAGTTTTATTTTCAGCAAAATTTTGGCATTTAAACTCAATCTCTAAAATCCCTTTATCATCGCCACTCCCCCAAAGGCCCTTTTGATAAGGCAAATCCCAAACACGAAAATGGGTAATAAACCAGCCATCTTGGCACATATGGAATGCTCCCTTTTCTTCATACTCCCCTTGGTTTACTTTTGGATCAGCATAAGTAGTAAGAACGTCCACAATGTTTGGCTCCGCCCCCACTATCGCCAAAGTGGTGAAAAAAATTATTAATAGGCTGAAAAGTCGCATTGAAGGTTCTGAAATCTTGGTAAGAGCGATGCCTAAAACGATCATCCGAATGACATTATTCATGCCGTTGGAGACCTCACGTCTGTAGCAATCATCATCTAAAATATACATTTTTGAATTTGCATTATCAAATTTACAAAATTTTTTACCATTAAATTGATCCTTGCCAAAATCAGTCACTTTTTCAAACCCGCTCTCAATAGTGCTATTATACTCTGAGGTTTGGCACGTGGAGTACTTTATACCTTGAAATATTTGGAGTAATTTACAATAAATTTTAAAGCAAACTTGATTGATTACCAAATGCGAATCGGAACATAAATCCCAAGCAAAAGAGTCCCAGGGTCAATATGAACCAATTGAATTGCTCCATATCCCTCAGTTGGGCACCTTTCCAGTAGGATAAGGTCGATTAATCTCCTTCCAACGCCAATTCCTTAAAGTGTCGATTGGGCGGATTATTTCAACAGCAGATTGATTAAACAAGATGAGTCTAATCCTAAATTATTTTGTCCTAATGTCAAGTATCGTAACCAAGAAATGCCAATAATTCATTCAATACGTAAATCACACAATAATCTCAAAATTCCTTCCAGGTCCTAAATGCTAATATAAATTTTACCCTTTTATCTTAAACCAAACAGTTTAATTAATTTGGAACTAATTCAAAGGTCAAGGGCTTAATAAAAGATAAATCATGGTCTTCCAAAAGCTTCTCGCACCCTGCGCCATCTTCAAAATGATTGGAATTGTAAGCTTAAATTTTGGACAGAATTCTCACATTCCCATTTTTATAAACTCGATCAAATTTCATTTTTTCAGATCCTTGGGCTGATTATCCTCTCAATTTCTGGGTATGCCTTTGCCTTCTCTAAAGCCAACCTTTATCACACAAAGAAATTCTTCCACCACCATTGGAAAGCGGACCACGAGTTGATCCTGACGGCATTTGCCATCCTTGCCACTTCCGGTACAATCATTCTCCTCCTCATTCTACTCCTAAAAAGAGGTCCAGGCTATCTAGGGACAATTCGATGCATTGTAATCCTATATACCTAATCTTACTGATATTTGAAATTGAAATTTCATTTTAGGACCGAGTATTCCACGTTTGCGGTGCACTAGCGTACTTCACAGGGGCTGTTTACCTTTTAACCTCCACCCTGAGGATTGATCAGCGAATGTGCAAAGCCAATTCACTCCGTTTTGAAAAGTCAACCTGTCGGAGGGTTGTCCATTATCAAGAAAAGATTGGCGCTGTCATCCTAGCTCTCGTCAATGCCTTTGTGTATATCGCAGTCGCAATTCTCGCTGATCAAACAAATTGTTGTGCTTGGTGTGCTTGTACTCCAAAGTCTGATGAAGAGTTCGGGTCAAAGGTTACACCTTATCTAGGGTCAAATGGCGATTTGCCCCGTACTGGTTCAAAGGACATGAAACCTGGACCGAAAAAAGGGTCAATGGATAGTGATGAATACAACCAGCTTTTAAAAGCCCGAAAAGAAATTCATCGAGCGAGGAGGGCAGCTCAGAAAGCTAATGATGAGGTTAAAAGAGTTGAGGAATTACCACACTCGCCGGAAAATACTGCAAGAGCTCAAAAACAAATTAATCGAGCAACGAAAGCTGTGGTGAAAGCAAACAAAGAGATTGCAAAAGTTCATGCGGATCTACCAAAATTGACCTCGAAGCCCAGCAGACCTCGTAGGAGATCAGAATAGTCCAAGCATTCTAATTATTATAATCATTCAAGGTCAATGTAAAACTTTAACGTGTATATCTTGCTAATTTTAATGAATTTTAACGAATAAATATTGTGCGGCCAATAGTGTAAAAAATCTGAAGCTTTTAAGAGGAATTTTGAAGTTCGAAAGTTGAAACAATACCTCTGGATCTCTAGAATCTTATTACTAATATCTGAATTTACTAATTCAAATTGGTTATTCATGAAAATGGTAGAAAAGACTAGAATCGAAAGGATAGAATGAGTTTATGACTAATTTATTTAAGTCGACATCAATTACAGACAATACTAGGCAATTTATATTTTACCTATGAGTATGGATAGTCTAGTCTACGATATATTAGAATTGATTTAATTTTAACTTTTAAGCATAATAAAGTTGACAGTAATTTCAGATCACCCCGAATCATTATTTGGCTACATTTTTCTATTTTTTAAGCAAGATTGCTGATACGAGTGTCATTCCAAAGATGATGGTCCGGTCAACGCCAACCCTTGTCCCTCCATTTCCATTCTCCCCATTTCCCTTTCCATCGGCATTTCCATTCTCCTCATTGGCAGACCCTTTCCCGTGCCATTCCCAGATAGAATTGGAGTTGCATCCGTCCGTGAAGCAATAGCAGATGGTGTAAGTGGGATTGACAAATTTTTCGCATTTAAATCCGGGGTTTTCCTTCAAATGTTTTCCAGAGAGCCCCCTTAATTCAATATATCGTGATTGTACTTCGGGCCGAGGTACTTCCTTTCTCATGCAGGCGTCAACTGATTGGATTAAGTCATTAGAATAAATTTAAATTGAATAAATATATTATATGTCAATTAAATTTAATGCCCGTACAATTCGGATTATCTGGGGGCAATTTATCGCATTGGGCAGCTGTGGCGGGTACACACGAGTGGCATCTGAGTCCTGAGAGAATTTATTAAATATATCTATTATATCGTATATAATTGGTCGAGGGTTACCGGAAGTGATTCGGATCAGAACTGCCAAGCAAAACAGGGCCAAAGTCAGGGTGGACCATTTGAACATCATCTCTCCGAAATAATTTTAATTCAAATGGCGGATTTTGTCCTCTGAAATTCCTCCAACCCAGTCAAATTCTAATTCTATTTTCTAAATCCTTTAGAAATCGTGAAATATTTCCTAGCCACCCGTTATTTTGAGCAAGGAATTGGGAATTTATCAGAATTTGAATTTGCTTTAAAATTTGACTGCACTCTAGCGTCAATAATGTGCAAGATGACCTCATTCATTTCCACCCTGGCGTTGGCTCTGTTCTGCTTGGCAATCCTTGGTCGTTTTGTTTCCGGTAAATTAATAATATTAAATGTTATTCATCGCACTAATTTATTGTATAATTTCATTTTAGGCGTAAAATGCTATACCTGTGAAAAGAATCCATCCAGGGACACTTGTGAGGGTGGTAATGGAGACTTGATTGACTACAGCAAGACCAACTATTTTAATAAAGGTATTTATTGTACTAGGTATTATGATGCTCTTGAAATGAATCAGCATCAGAGCTAATTATGAAATGATATTATTTATATATATTTTGATGATTATAGCGGACATTTGCTATTCGGATAATTATGAGGAAAAAATCATTTTAGGCGAACCTTTCTTTTATTCTGTAAAAGGGGCTTTTTCTGTAAAATACTCAAAATTCAGCAGAATTTGCAAAATTTGGGTTCGGGTGTCACCCCATTTACACCGCCTTTGGAAATGGGACGAAATGCTTTTGCCAGAAAGATGGATGCAATGCGAAAAAGTGGGACATGAAGGATCAAAAACCTGGGAACAGAACTTCGAAGGGAAGGGGTAGGGGCAGAAATTCGGCAGAAACAATTAAAGGTGGACATTCAACCGAAAGCCAAAAGATTGAAACTCCACTGAGGATGAATCATGGGAAGCAGCAAGGATCAAAAGGAGCCCGAGGATTTGGCGTTTACTTGATGATCATTTTTGGATTCGGCGTCCTTTCTCTTGCCATCTGATTTTTAATTTCAAAGTACAAAGTTAAAGAAATGCGAGATCCGCATGCATGTAAAATATCTCATTAAACTCCCCTCAAAATTGTGCAAAATTAATACATATGATTTCACGCTAAAAAGTTTATTAAATCAATTTTATTAAAATGCAATTGGGTGAAAGTCAGAGTGAAAGCTTGTTCTAAGCCTAAGCTTTATTTGAAGAATATAATTTTAAATGGCTTTAGATTTGATTTTTATTACCGAATAGATTGCATGTGAAATATGGACCATGATTAGGAATTGGTAAATAATTTTATTCCTCAAAAAAATCCATCAATAAATACAATTATTTCAAAATTAATTAATTTGTAGCTTTCCAAATATTAAAGTTGATGGCAGGAATGTCGAATCCGTGTCAGAGCAAGAGGCTTTAGCATTTCTTTAAAAGCCACAAAAAATATTAATTCCAAATCCAAATTTAATTAAATCAGAATTAATTAGTTTTCTGAGGCTTGTATAAATACAAGTGGTTGAATTTCCTCGATACTTCCATCAGAATTGTCGCAAATAATCCTCGCCAGACTAGTTTTCTTTATATCCGCCAATTGTGTTAAATTTTAATAATAATTTAATTAATTTTTTACTAAACTAATCTTTTATAAATATGTTATTAGAAATTTTAAAAATATATCTGGGAACCTTCAGTAAATCTGGAAGTGATTTCCTCATAGAAAAATCGGTCTCCCCTCCGAACCCGAGAGAATTGATCTGCGACAAGGCAAGCAAAAGTAGGTCCAAGGAGTGCCCCTTGCGATGGTTTTTCGCTAAGACCTCCAACAAAGAGGTCAATGTCATCTGGAGAGGAATAATAAAGTCTTCGAAGTCGCTTCACTGCCCCAGCCCGAAGAAATTTATTAAGGGAACCCCAATTGGAAGACCTTGGAAGATGGCAAATCTCACGCCAATCATTATATGGTTCAAGTTGTATACCGGGCTTCGAAGTAAAATAAGATAATATGTATTGTGAAAGACTTAATTTAATATACCCCAAATACATACCCTACCTACTAGTACCTATTGTATAATAAGTACCCTACTACGATACCTTACATGATAATACCAGAGTCTATCGAAACCAGAAGGACATAGGAATTTCGGAGGCTTTTTATGCAATAGTTTGAGGAATCCTGACCGGCAGTAGACAAATCAATGCTGCAAAAACCTACAATATTTGGCCCCTCTATTGCTTTTATCCTTAGTCAATAATATTTTATCGAAATTAGGAAAGATTTAGTTTATGACTGGTTTATTCAAGTCGACATCAATTACAGATAATATTTAGACACTACAAATTATTGTACATATGTACGAGTGAATAGTTTACGATATACTCGTATTAATAGAAATTAATTTTATTTTTAGCATAATAAAGTTGAATTAATTTCAGATTACGGCTACAGATTATGCTTATTTGGCTACATTTTTCTATATTTTGAGCAAAATTGCGGATACGAGGGTCATTCCAAAGATGATGGTTCGGTCAACGCCTACCCTTGTCCCTACATTATCATTCGATTTCCATTCCTTAATAGACCTGGAGTTGCATCCATCCGTGAAGCAATAGCAGGTGATTTCTGGATTGCGATCAGAAAGAGTTTCACATTTGATTTCAGGCTTAAACGTCTTTGTGTTTTGGCCAAAATTTAATTCAAGATAACCCTCATTCTCCACCCTTGTGCAAAAGTCATCTGAGGATGATAAATATTAGATTAAATAAATTAAATATTAATTGATGCACATACATTGGGGCTTATTCGGGCTCAATTTCTCACAATCTCCCCAATTGTTCATTTGTGATACTTTAACTCGAATACACTGGTAGCATCTGATACCTGAGAGAATTGTTTAATCACAATAAATCAATTAACATATATTTGTCGGGGGGTTACCGAAAGTGTTTTGGATCAAAACTGCCAAGAAAAACAGAATCAAAGTCAGGGTGGACCATTTGAGCAGCACCATCACCTCCGGAGTAATTTTAATTCAAATGAAGATTTTTTACCCTTTTTGAAATTGTCAGATTTATTAAGAATTAGTTTAGAATGGCCTAATATTACCTTGCCTTAATTATAATATCCCGAGATATGTAATTGGTGAGAAATATATTATAATTATCTCGTTGTACAATGTGGCAAGAATCAAAATTATTCCAGAGATGCTTCTCAAATGGTCCACGCTGACTTTGGCTCTGTTTTGCTTGGCAGTTCTGATCCGAACCACTTCCGGTAATCCCCAAACATTGCATTATAAAATTGATTTTTTGCATTTATAAGCATTTTTTACGATCGATAATAAAATATTAATATTCTCATATTTTTTGTGATTTATCAATTCTTTTAGGACTCAGGATCAGATGCGTGTAGTATACACGTATCAGAGAATTGAAAGAGAAATGGAAGGACCAGGGTTGGCGTTGATCGGACCATCATCTTTTGAATAACCCTCCTATCAACAATTTTGC
Source organism: Megalothorax incertus (assembly GCA_036507255.1). NCBI lineage: Eukaryota > Metazoa > Arthropoda > Collembola > Neelipleona > Neelidae > Megalothorax > Megalothorax incertus. The sequence continues at coordinate 12,911 of JAAZTK010000962.1, forward strand.
ATAATAATTGGAAAAAAATGTAGCTAAATAAGAATTATCTATTATCTCAAATTATTGTAACTTTATTATGCTTAAAAAGTAAAAATTAAATCAATTATCATAGAATATCCGTACTCGTAATTTGCATAAAATTGAAATATTATCTGTAATTAATGTCGACTTATATAAACTAGTCATAATCTCAATATTTCCTAATTTTTAATGAGATATTATCGATTAACCATAAGCAATTTATGATCCAATTTGTACAGGATGTTAAAGTTCATGTACGATATTTATTCAGAAAATTATATTTAATAATTATAACTAATCACAGATATTATAGGATCAAGGTAGGCTATTAGTTTTGACTCGGGTCATACTATTCTTGGCATTATTCCGACCTCCCTCAGGATCCGAGGTCAAATTTGGTAGATTCGCGTGTGTCTTTGCAATCTCCTTGTTCGCCTTAATCACAGCCTTCGTTGCTCGATCAATTTGCCTTTGAGCTTTTGCAGTCTTATCCGGGGAGTGTGGTAATTCCTCAACTCTTTTAACCTCGTCGTTGGCTTTCTGTGCTGCCCTCCTCGCTCGATGAATTTCTTTTCGGGCATTTAAAAGCTGGTTGTATTCATCACTATCCAGTGAGCCCTTATTCGGCCCAGGTTCCACCTTTGAGCCAGTACGGGGGAAATCGCCATTTGACCCGAGATAAGGTGTGACCTTTGACCCGAACTCTTCATCAGGCCTTGGGCTACAAGCACAGCAGTTGGTTTGATCTGCGAAGATCGCGATTAAGGAATACACAAAAGCATTGATGAGAGCTAGGATGACAGCGCCAATCTTTTCTTGGAAATGGGCTTTCCTTCGACAGATAATTTGATTGCGGATCGTGTCTCCCTTGCACATTCGTAGATCAAGATCCAGAGTGGATGTTAAAAGGTAAGCAGCCCCAGTGAGGTACGTCAAAACGCCGCAAATATGAAATACCCTGTCCTAAAAATCGAGATCAAATCCAAGTCACATATATTACATATAGGATTACAATGCATCGAATTGTCCCTAGATAGCCAGGACCTCTTTTTAAGAGTATGATGAGAAGAAGAATGATTGTACCGGCAGTGGCAAGGAGGGCAAATGTAATCAGGATCAATTCATAGTCTGCTTTCCAATAGTGTTGAAACATTTTCTTGGTTCGGTGGAGGTGGCTTTTTGAGTAAGCAAAGGCATATCCGGAAATTGAGAGGACAATCAGGCCGAGGGTCTGAAAAAAAATGTGCTAAGACTGGGAAAGTTGACATTTTGGTCATTAAGCTTACAATTCCAATTATTTTAAAGATGGCTCCTGGAGCGATGAATTTTTGGAAGATGCCCATGATTTTTAACGGATTGAGTCAATCCAATTGACAATTCAAATATTTACAAATTGCAATATTTTTGGGCAAGTTTCCTAGTTTCAAGAAAGTTGAGAAAACTCGATTTTAGGCAATTAACCAAAAATGTAGGGGGCGGGGCTATCTGAGGTCAAATTTTGTCCGATTTCCGGTTTATATAAACCTACATTGTCTTGTCCGATAACTTCCCACTGATCAATAAATTCACCTCGTAATAATAATTCACCTCGAGTAAAATATTTGATTTTTTTAATGAAATTTTAAAAAGTATTGGATGAATTATATTTTTAGACAATTGTTTAAACTTTTTATAGAATTTTTGGGTTCGTGGATAGTAGAACAAACCCTATATACAATCGTGTGCGGCCGAGTTGCGATAACTTCCGGAATTTTAACGGATTTCTACTAAATTTGGTATGTGTATAGGGTCAATGCTCAGGCTAATTTTGTTGAGGGGAGGTAGGGGATCAAAGGGTGTCCAGTTAGGGATAAAAAAGTGGGAAGAACCTTGCTATTTCGGTCCATATAAGATCAATTGGTCTGAAATTTGATCCCAGGGAGTAATTTGACCATTTGAATTCAAATTTAACCAAAGTTTTTTTAAAATTGAAAAATTAAAATATCCAAAATGTGATTCAAACTTCAGTCTTTAAATTTTTGAGTCTGGCGCAAAGCCCACTGGGCCAGAAGATTGTGTTATTAATAATTCAAATAGTTCTATATATGGTAATCGTACCTTCCGTATAAAATTGTTAATAATGGGGTCAAAATTTTTAGAAGCTCGGCCCCAGGGGGTAATTTGACCTCATGAATTCAAATAAGGTATCAAAACATATCCACAAACCTTCCCAAGCGGCCTTGTACACTTTTTGTACCGACGTAGTTACTATAACGGAGGAAGGTATATACGTTTCACCTGTCTATATGTACGCTTATTCTTTAAAGACTCCTCCAAAACCCCTCATCCGATCTTAATGATTTTGGTGTCGTTGGAAAGCCCTTGGTCTGTAGATGTGCAACGTAGAAAAAATGAGGGAAAAAATAATTTTTAAAAATATTAATTCATATTAAACGGAGACGGAGCAAAGATTTAGCTAATATATATTTTCTGATAGCTAACTAAACACTTGAGATAGCATGCAAATAAGGGATATCCTTTAAGAGTTTGTAAATTATAGAACGAAATCCGTATTTACATATATTTTTATTGATTTTACCAAATTCATCAACGAAAGCGAAAAGATTAATGAAAATTCCCTTTTGCTTTCAATTTCTCTGTGCCTCCTGTTAAAAAATATAGGAATATCTCATATTCAATGCGGAGGTTGAAAATCCTTGCCTATCATAGCGAAGAAATGAATTATTCAAAATGATTTATTTTTTAATGAAGAACGTATTTATTGTACGTTTGAACATTTAAAATAAAATAGTCCCACTTTTATATGTATACTATATACTGAAATGGGACAATAGTATTTTTTTGTATTTGTGACTTTATTTGAGTGTCAATTCTATCAATATAATATTGTTTTACATATCATGACACTTAAAAATAATACAATTAACATTTAACGACAAATAATAAAATAACTATATTAAAACTACCATAAATTAGAGAAAGGGAAGTCGGAATAGCAAATATACTAATATGCACCCAATATCCCCTCGATAAATTCAGATTAAAATGAAGACTGATTGTAACCGAGAAATCCGATAGGGAATTATACTAATTTAGGGTGGTCTTTTGGAGACTAAAAGCTTTCGGAGCTTCTCGACCGTTAGATTACAAACTTTCTCTTGGAATGGGATTATTTCATTCCATACCTTAACTGCTCTGTATTTAAAAGATCTTTTAAAGGCCGATGATTTGAACATTGGAGTTTCTAATTTGA